>PVLD010011940.1:0-62681 GCA_004027595.1 Dinomys branickii | reverse complement strand
TTCCCACGTCTCGCCCCGGCAGCCTGGTCCGCCCTACCACATCTCCCCCGGCATCTCAGAGAAATACGCCCAGTTTAAACTTCCCAGCCGAGGTCCCGGCATTCACGCTCGCCAAGTCTGTCTCGAGCTGGTGGTGTTTATTAAGGAGGTTCGCTCCCTTGCTGCTCACCTGGTCGCCATCTTCCCCGGATCCACCTCTAAGTATTTTCAAAGTATATTATGCCAGAAAGCTTAAAACTTAATATATTTTCAACCAGAATATGCCATTTCCCAACAAAAATTCACAAACATATGTTGTAGCATATATGTGTATATATATATATATATATATATATACATAAAACATTTATAATTACATTTATTTATGAGCGAGCTATAAGTGCACATGTGTTTAATGATACATAGGTTACAGATTGATGGGGATAAAAACAAATTATCCAGTCCACAGTCTCCACTGTACTTAATTTAAATCCAAAATTAACTATGTAAGTCATATAATGTGTTTATAATGTAATTCATAACACATATATGTAGCACAGTGAGCTATTATATGTTATGTTTGATAACTTTTGTTTTCCACATACTACCTCAATTTTAAAGTAGGTTCTTTGAGAAACTAAGGTGAACATTCCTTTTAACTAAGCAAGTAGCTATAAAATGATTTATCTGAGATTTTTTTATAATATGAAAGTATTAACAATTCTTGAATTAGTATTACTTTTGCTATAAGATACTTTAAGACAAGCCCTACATAGATCATATAATGAAAGACACATACCTGCTTGAGAAGTTTCAGAACATTGTTTCACATATTTAATATGTTCACAGTTCAAAGTAAACTTTGACCTACATACCATTCAAATCAATTTCAAGTCAAATGTAGTAAGAGAACATTAAATATTCAAATCAAGAAAAATATTTTGAGAAGTTCTTCTAGTTTAAAATAATAACAGCTTCTGGGGAGAATTCAGTGGTGAAGTGTGTAATGACAGGTTTTTATACATGATTAAGTCATTGACTTGTAAAATTACACTGAAGTTCACATTCTCCCTCCTTGTTTCGAGTATAATACGCTATGTGTAATTACAACTTATCCACACCATGTTTAAAGACTGCTATAAAATATGTGTTTGACTAAGAGATTACATTCAGCACTTCATCTTAGCCAAAAGACCAAGCAGCAATAGGAGATTATATTCAGAAGTGATCACTAACAGTAAAATAAGGGTGGTGACAAATTCATCTCAAAAGATGAAGTCCCTTAGGAGGACTCTAAAAATAGAATGTCTTGTTAAAGGACTGTAACTATTTCCCCATTTCATTTAGTAAAGTGAATCGCTATATCAAGCTTGATTATGGCAATGTAGCTGAATAGATTGCCCACTGAACAGGTACAAAGTAAATTTTCCTACAGCAGATTGGTCTTCAGACCACCTTCATTTATAAAAATCAATTCTGGCACAAGAAAAAGTCCATGTTACACTTTATTGCCATGGAAATCTAATGTTGGAAAATAGTAACCATGCATCCAAAGAACAATTTATAAAAATTACATTTTAAACAATAGTGTCATTATAGCAATCAACCACAAACAAAGGGAATATGAATGATACATAGCCATTTCAAATACACTGGAAGTAGAATTATGTGGTAAAAACAGCATTGTGTCCATATTTATTTTAATTCATTTTACGCTATTCAGGAAAACAGATACACCTTAGGAGGTGCTGTTTAATAGGCAGAAAAATGAACATCCCTTTTACATGCACCTGGATATTCAAAGGTAATATAACAATAACCCACAGAAATGCAATCAGGATAGATTGTATGCAATAATATTTCACTACTTTTTGAATGTTTTATTGCTTCATGTCCTATCTTTCTCAAATTAAGTTGAATATCAGTTCTAATTTTTAAAATGTGATGTAGTAGACTGGTTATGCACATACCTATAGAGTACTTTAGCAGTGTAATCTGGCAAAGTAATTTCATAGCCATCAATTAAGTGCACAAACCATACTATTACAAATTTACAAAATTATATTATTATAACAAAAATTATATGAATGATTACTGGTGAGTGCTTTACTGATATCAATTTTTTAATTGTCCTGAGAATAATAGTTTTTTTAAAAAGTTGGCCTAATAAAACTTGTAGTAGATAATTAAGTGATATTACATGAAGTTTTCTATATGAAAGTTAAGGTAAGAGGTTAAATAGCTTTTGTCCACTTCTGGCTTTTTTTTTTAATTTTAAAGATAAAAGAATATAAACTCAGATAACACAAAAACAATGAGGAAATACACAAATTATGAGGAAGACAGTATGGGATTGACAATGAATGCTGTTTTTTTTTTTTTTTTTTTTTTTTTTTTTTTTTTTTTTTTTTTTTTTTTTGTTTTGTTTTGTTTTTTGCGGTACTGGGGATCGAACTCAGGACCCTGCGGTTGCTAGGCAAGCGCTTATTCCACTGAGCTATATCCCCAGCCCCGACAATGAATGCTGTTTTACATAATATCATCTTCATATTTGTTACTCAGTTTTCTCAAAAACAATGAAGGGAATACACAATTGTACAGAAGATAGTAGGGAATTAACAATGACTATTGTATTACATAATGTTATCTTTGCATTTCTTAGTTATAAATCAATATAACACATAAACAAAGTAAACACAGAATTATAGAGCAGATATTGGGGAATTAAGAATGGATGCTGTATTAAAAAATGACATCTTCACTATTATTACTCAGTTATACAAATGATGGCACGTTCAATTAATCATACAGTTTTCTCCACTCTCATCTCCATTGTTCTCCCACCCAGTCAATCATCTTCCCTCTGGCAGTAACTGTACTTTTTGGTTTATTTACTCCCTCAGGCTCTCACACTGGGAAGGCACATGGCTGCTTTAAATTATGCTGTAACAAACATGGGTGCACTCAAATTACTATGGCACTAGGTGGAAAAACACCCATCCTCAAAGATGGTACAAAGGCAGGGAACCAAATACACTATTATCACACCCAATTGATAAGCCCTTAAGGCCCTCAGGGGTCCAGTCCAGTCTGGGTTCACATTGCAGACTGCCAAACCCCACCTCAATGAGGCCCTCCCAGGGACCTGGACCAGTTCACAAGATTGCCCTGGCAGACTGCCGGTTTCCACCCAAATGAGGTGCTCCTGGAGGCCCGGTCAAGTTCTTCAGGGGCCCAGTCAAGTCCTTGGGGGCCCCGAGAACCACTGGACTCTGCCCCAGTGAGGTGCTCCTGGGGCCCTGGTTGAGTTCTCAGGTTTGTCCCTGAGCACTGCCAGGCCCCGCCCCAGCAAGGTGATCCCAGGGACCCAATCTAGTTCACGTGGTTGCCTCCACAGACCACTGGGTTCTGCCCCAACAAGGCACTCCTGGGGACCCAGTCAAGTCCTCGATGTTGCCTCCAAGGACTACCGGGCTCCACCCTACCCCTATGAGGCACTCCTGCAGGCCCAATTGAGACCATGGGGTCATCCCCACAGACTTCCAGGCTCTGACCCAATGAGACGCTCCCAGGGGCCTGGTCTAATCGATCTCCAGTGCTGCTGCCCCTGTCCCTTACAGCTGGACATTGAGCACACTTACAATGCTGGGCACAAGTAGCCTGAGGTGTCCCCCACCCGTGCTCACTGAGGTAGTCCAAGGTGTGTGCTAAGTTTAGTTATGATTTCTAAGAAAGAATTGGAGGATTTTCTTGGGTCTTCTATGTAGAGTATGTTGTTGTCTCTTGGACTCCAGGACTGCTGCTTTTCGTGTAATTTGTTGCTATGTGTTCATACAAGGTTCATATATGCAAGCAGTGTGAAGTCCCTGTTGGTGCTCATATTAGTAGTTTAGGGTGAGTCCTGAAGCCCATGGACTCATTCCGTTTCTGTAAGGAACACATGTTGAGTGTGCAGGTCAGCAAGACTCAAGGTGCTCAGAGAGGGAGTTTAAGGTGGGAGCTGAAGCCTGGTAACTCAGCTTGTGCTTCCTGCTTGGTGTTAGAATGAGATGGGCGTGGGGCCATGTGGTCCACCTCCATCAGCAGCTCTCTCTTACTGTTGTGCTCCAGTTCCCGTTTGTTCTTTGGCTGGATCCCTGGGAATTGCTGTGGTCCTGGGGTTCCTGCCACTGCTCTTTGCTGCTCTCTGCTGGCAGTTGCTCACACAGTGGAGAGGTAGGAGGCCACAGCCTCAGGGCAGGCATAGAGCTGGGTATGGTGGGCTGTGTACCAGTTACTTTGACTCTGCCTTCCCTCTATGCACTATTAGAAAGGTTTCTGCAGAGTGAGGATTCTGTTTTAGTGGCTGTTGTAACTTATCCTCACACTGGGTTTGACAACACCTCCCAACCACTGCTTCCTCTTCTGAGCTGTGCCTTCTCCACTCTGGCTTTGGTCCAGCTCTTGGAACTCCACTCTCCCCTGGTGGAGTTGGGAGGCTCCCATGAGCACAGCCCTCCGAAGCTGAAGCTGTGAGTGCCGGAATGAGGGAGCGGGCCGAGGGTGTGTCTGGAGCAGTGGCTCCCTCCTTCTCTGCCTCCTCTTCCTCTGACTGCGCCGTGGTGGCCCTCTGAGATTTTCCTCCAGGAGAGGTCTTGTTTGCTTTTTCTGAGGGCTTCAGTTCTCATATCAGATCCTTTCTGGATTTAGGGGGCCCACTTCTCTCCATCTTGTCTCTCTCATGTTGCTATATTCTAGTGTCTGGGTGGTGATCCTCTAGGAGGATCTTTCTCTATTGCTTACCCACTCACCATCTTCCTGGAAGTCAGCTTCTGCTCATTTAAAACCGTCAGCATAAGAGTGAATTTAGAATTTGAACTGAATGATATGGG
Organism: Dinomys branickii; assembly: GCA_004027595.1. Classification (NCBI taxonomy): domain Eukaryota; kingdom Metazoa; phylum Chordata; class Mammalia; order Rodentia; family Dinomyidae; genus Dinomys; species Dinomys branickii. Next base: position 57,831 of record PVLD010011940.1, on the reverse strand, counting down.
GTTTATAATGATTACTTTTTGTATTGCTAAGAGAGAATACCTAACAACCAAGGTCAAAGAAAGAAGGCATTGTTTCAGTTCACAGAAGTTTTAGTCCATAGTTGGCTGTCTCCAAGTCAGGGCAGTATGGCAGAGCAGAATGGCAGAAAACAAATAGTCCATGGTCCGACAGGTAGGAAGCAAGCAGAAGCAGCAGCAGCAAGCCTCCCTTTCCCTTTTATCCATTCAGGGTACAAACCTTTTGAGTGTTGCCTCCCACACCATATACTTAATCATAAACTTAGTTCATGTTCACATACCCTTATTCCACATTCACATATTCTAGATCAAGCCACTTTGAAAAGCATCACCTAGGAATACAAAGGCTTTGGGGGGACATCTAGATACAAATCATAAGAACATTAATTGTAATGCTGTGTATATTGCATATTTATTCTAGCAGAAATTTATAAGTAGCTCTTTCCCAAAGCTAACATAGTTATGAAACATCTTGCTGATGTCTTCCAAGTAGTAGGGAGAAAATATTCTCTGTACTTGTTTTTATCAGAATTTTCTCTTCTAATCAAAAACAATGAAAAGCATCTTAGGGATAATTAATCAGGATTTCTTTCTTGATACAAATATTCAGCTTGTTAGAGGAGAAAAATGAAGAAAATGAGAAAGAAAGGAAGAAAAGAAAGGTGATAAAGCCAATATAAAACTACTAAACTCAAAGCCCTTTTACCAAAACCTAGTCAGAATCTCCCTGCACTGGGCTAGGTGCTAAAGTTGTTTGATACCTCCTTTCTGGACTAGGCTAAAACTGCATGGGGAGTTTGTTAGATGATAACACAAAGTTCTAGAAAATATTAAAGAATAGTCTCTTGAGAATGATTCATGCTTCTACTTCATGTGTTTCAGGTGTATGAAATGAAGAAAAAAATCATACTATCAAAATCTGTCAGCTCCAAGTAAAGAGGCACACAGAGAATCTATTTACTCTATTTCTGAAAAGCGTCTTTAAAAAATTGTCCCCAGTAAGAGAGGAAAAAGAAAAAAGAATTCACATAATTTAAGAGAAAGAAAAAAAGAAACACAGCAGATCAAGAGATGTATGGACAAAGCAGCCTGGGTCAATAGAAACCAAACAATTATAAGACAAAATCATAAAACAACCCAATCAAGTGCTAAGAAGACATTTAGAGGTCACCTGTTTCATGTACAAAGGGTGTCAAGTGGATCACAGGATCCATGATACAAGAAGCAAGTGATGAGGTAATCACGTCACTCTAAGTGATAGTAGTTTACAGAGCAGTTGTAAGAGAACTAGTAGTTGTGAGGCCGCAGAAGAGGCTGCTGCTGCAGTGTTCATAGATGCAGAAGAAATATGGAGGATGGCCTGAAAAACTGTCTCGAACAGAGGCACCACACCTGAGGCTTTTGCAGAGATTAAAATGACAAAAGACAAAACAGGAAAAGAGGTTTCCAAGATAAATGCCATGTTTTCCTCTTATAAACAGATAAAAAATTGGAACTGACTCTTTAATACTGAAAGCAAAACAAATAGACTAGATCCCCTAAAAGCCAAAGGTATTTTCTTCAAATGAGAAAATGGCTGAATTTACACATTTACAAAGTTCGCTTTGCTCCCAGAACATTTAGTAAAGAAGCGTCAGTTGGAATTATTAAATCACAAGAGATGAAAAAAAAGTAGCAAGGCAATAAAAGCAAGTCACCTATTAGAAAGAAATTAAGAGAGCCCCAGACTTCTGTAAGTCAATGTTGTGGCTTGGAGTCAACTCAACAAAATTTCCAGAAAGGGTAATGAATTCAAATTCCATTAGCAAAGTTACCAATGAAGGATGAAAGAAACAAAGACATTTTCAAATTACCTGGAAGCTTGAGGAGATATTAACTGTAAGCAAATCTTTATATAATTTATAAAACTAAGATACTAAGCAAAACAAAGAAATTCTGATGTGATAGCCTCTGGAAATAAACAAAATAGATATGTGTAAATGGGATAAACTCACACATTATAAGGAAAAACTAATTACTAATAAAACAATGTAAGTTGTACACAATTTTTTAAAGCGATTCAAAACAAAGGAGTATAGCATATAAATATAATTCATAGAAAAATTAATCAGTTGATAAGATCTGATAATATTGCATTCAGGAAAAAACAATTTTACAAATTGAGATTATGAGCAATAATATCTAAAAGGAAAATAAAACTCACTAAAATATAGTATCAAATTTTTTACATCTTGCAGATTTAAATAAAATATATCCAATACATAAAATGTATATGGTTTTGGTTAGTATCTTAGCTCTAAATCTTAGTACAAAAATAAATGAAACTCTGAAATGTTTCTCTACCTGCAAATGTGAGAGAATATCTTGTCTCCAATACCACAGAAATAGGTCATAAGGTACTAGGAGGCTAGAAAAATCTACTCATCATTTCTTGAGATGTTTCACCTCTATGTTGTTATATAAATATTCTGTATAAATGCTCCTATTTGTCTACTTCATATTCAAATGACTTAAAAAGTAGGACATTGTTACCCAGACATTTAAACCTGACACATATGCTTATTTTTTTTTTCTCAAAGAAGGATTCAAACTTCTAGCATGTGTATTTCAGATTCTGGGAAACAGCACAGAATGTCTGTGATTGATGAGCTACTTATTTCAGAATTTCATTTTATGATAGCATTTCAGAAATGTTAACTCTCCTGGCAGTTTTGCCAGTTCGGAAAGCCATAATTTGGTGATTACAATAATGCTGAGCAGTCAGTTCTGGCACTGTAGCTTGATGCTACCTTTGCACTTGCAGATCAATCCTCCCCACACCACCGTCACACGAAACCCCCTATCGCACTGCACAATTTGGAGTGATTTCCTAAGAGGCTTGGATTTAACTGGCATTAATTAGCTATGTCATGCTATTATTCATTCCCTCACCAATTTGCTTTTACCATTCAGAACAGGAATAAATTCACTAGGTACAGCAGTATGTAGGAATAATATACAACCTACTTGCTTGTGTTTGGTCAAGTGTTCTTCATACACAGAAAATTCAGTGCTGTGGAATTTAAAGCACTCTAAATTTTATTCCACCCTTCTTTTCCTACTCTTCTTTATTCATCAGAAATCATTCATACAGCACAAAACTACCCCTGTTTGAAAACTACTAGTGAAACTCAGGTTTCCTTCTTTCCTCTGGGGCAGACCTGGTTCATTCTTTTCTCATTTTTCTTTCTAATATAGACAAAGACAAAGAAGAATTTAGAAATCTTTACTCAGCTTTTACAGACTCCAACTACTATTTCTCCTTTTTATATTTCCCTTTCATCATTCTTTCATACATTTAATAAATGTTATTCTAGATTATCTGATAGAAATGTATCAGTCAATGGAATGGACAAGACTGTGTTCAGCAAAAATCCCTACCTTGGAGGAATTTAAATATGAACAATAAATACAAAAGAAGGAAAATGATATTAAGAAAGCAAATTGTCTAAAATGAGATATAGTAAATAATAAATCTAGTGTAGAATAACTTAATTTCTTAGTTGGTAAATTCTGCATGGAAGAAGAAGAAATTACATCAGTCTGGGTGACAGAGATCAGCAGAGTGAATGGGCTGCACTTCTAAATGAAACCCAAAGTGTTACTGAGACCCCAGGGGAGTTTCCCTCTCACAATGTCCATCCTCATTTCAAACACATTTATCTTGTTCTTGTTACTTTCCAAAGCAGATTTAGAAATCCTCCTCTGTGTCTTTCATTGTGTTTATGTGCCTGCCTCGATGTCCTGATCAACTCAAAACATTTAAATTTTCCTGGTAAATTTGACTTTAGAGGCAAACCAGAAGTCACGTGGTGAATGAGCTGGCGAACACGATGGGTGAGGACAAGCCGTGATGCCCTCTGACCCGCCTTTCTCTGGGCCGGCGCTCAGCAGCAGCACTCTCCACAGTTTTTTAATCACAGCTGTTAAAGACATTCCTCAAATAGGACTTAAGAACTGCTTCCAAAAATACTAAGAACAATAGGATACGTGTGTTCAAAGTGAGAGGGAGTATTTTGGGGAATTAATGGCAATGCATCTTTTAATATAATAATTTTTTAAACTTTTAAAGATTCCCCATGTATTTTGATCCTGTATTATATTTACAGTACACCCTACTGAAGTGATAGTTAAGCAAGGATTTTCTGCTCCTCAGGCCACTTCTGTTTTAGTGTTACACTGTAATGGAAGTGTGAAGTTTAAGAGATATTAAAGTACTGAAGTGTACTTAATAGTAATAATATTCTATCTAATAATAAACTAATTAAACTGTGTTAGGAGATATTTTTCCTTTTAAATATCTAGGATAGTATTTTAAGTGGCTCTTATGTATCAAAAATTACAATGCTGAAGGATTTCTTCCTGAAATTCAGTTGAGTTCTGTGTTTTTCCAGGCTATTGGGCATTTCTTTGAGTTTCACCCATTGCACTCTGGACCCTATGCACTTTTTCTAACTATTTTCTAACCAGCTGAAATAAAACCTTTGTCTCCCTAATTGGAATTCTATCTTCCCCCAAGTGGAGGGTTGTCCCAGGAAGGACACTGGCTTGGGAGGGGTTAACAGAGGAAGAATTTACCCACTCTACCAACCAAAATAGCAATGATCAATTCTAATGATCAAAGGTATGAAAGATTGCTAGCTAGCTTTCTTGAAAGGCTATTGATTTATTTGGTGTAAAATACAGAAAGTGCTCCCATTAGGCATAAGTTTAAATTAATCAATGTTTAGTTTTTATGCCTTCTAATGACTCCATGCCCTCTTTCCAGGCGGATACTTAACGCAGCTGTGACACAAGCTGTTATCATCGCCCATCGCAAACCGAGCCAGGCATTGAAGGCTCTGGGTCTCCCCCTCACTGCTTGCCTTGACAGATAGATTCCTCGGTGCATGAGGGTTTCCACACACAACTGTGACAGGTTATTTTCCACACAAGTTCATATAGGCAAGAATATCATAGTTTCCTAAAGAACATGTTTTAATCAAAATAGATATAGTGAATTACAATAGATATGCAAGAGCTATTTTTGGAAGCAAATGTGCCTCATATTATAGCTTTGACTGGGACATACAGACAGGGTTTCCTAAATCTCCCTGTGCAGGAAATTTATCCCTTTCCTATTTTTTTCTCTTTCTCATTCCTAGAAATTTAATTTGCAGAGTAATGTGGTAGGGAAGTAATATTGTATCTTATAGAATAACATTAGGCTTTTAATAGTGTGCAAGTTAGATTACAAGTGATATCATTTTCAGCAGGTATAACTGCATAATCCATAGGGTTGTATGAAAATGTGCTTTAGCTGTGGCACATGTTTTATGTGTTTGTTGTTACTAAGGAATGAGACCAAGCAATTTGGATATTCTTTAAAGGTGAGGGGAGCCTATGGTGTAGTAACAACCCCCTTTGCCCCCCGCAATTTTCACTGTGGCCCTGAGGGATGCCAATTGACAGAGGCAGTCCGGGCCATGGAGAGGGCTCTGTAAGTAACACTACTGGATAAATGGCCATAGCAGGAAAAAAGAAGGACGACAAGGGCAGAAGAAGGGGAAAGGAGGGATAAACATGGCTAAAGTATCTGATCTGTTCCCAATAACAACACAGATAAGCATTTCACATTTAATTTAGTATAGAAGTTGTGATTTCACCACCAAGAAAACTGAATCTCAGAGATGATACATAACTCATACATATTCAGCATACAAGTGAGGGATAGACCTAGGACTCAAACATGGTTGTACTGCATCTAGCTTTGGAGTCATATTCTTTCTCCTACCCTGAAAAACACCAAAGCACTACTTCAATATTAAAAGTAATCAACTCATTAATATTCCTTACAAATACTACTTATAAATATGTTAATAGCAAATTTGGTTTTTCCAGGGACTCTGGTCTTGTGTAAAAGATTGGAGCCCCACAATGTTGTTAAACATAATATCAGTGTGTATATGCAGAGTATCATTTCTCTTTCAGAAGATTAGTCAGACTAGTGTTTATAAGTATTAAAGGGAAGGCCGATATGATGGTATACTAATTATTGGCCTCCCATTTAATGAATTAGTGGCCTTATTGTGGCCTTGTTATATTACAGTCTTCACCTATCCTGACCACAAGATAGCCTTGTGATTTCCCTGGGCCAATGAAATACTATAGGAGTCAAGATATGCTAATTATAACTCAAAATCTCAAAAAGTTCCCATACCTCTCTAACTTTTCTGTTTCTTCTTCGGAAAATGCTACCTCTATGACAACACACCTAGACTAGCTCCTTAAAAACTGTATAAGCAAAAAAAAAAAAAAAAAAAGGAAAACCATGGACCAGAGTCTAATTATCTCAGTGAAGTTCATCCTCACAAGATGAAATCAAAGCATATATAAAAGAACAGACTATGAAATATATACATCTCCCTTTGTTTGTAGGTTTGAGATATGACTGAGCAAAGTTGAGGTTGAAATATTTGCCCAGCTTACCAATAGACTTAAAAGCATTAACAATATCATTTTATGCCATTACATTTTAGAATGACTTAATGCACAGGAATAGGCAACAGATAGAGACAGTTTGGTTGAGCAACATTTCAAGCTCAATATTAATGTCCCAGCACTATCCTATCTCTCAGGAACTGGTAATTCTGAGTGTATGAGTAGAACATATTCTTTATATAGATTTTGGCAAATATATCAAGGACATAAAAGCATCAAAAATAGTGAAATTGCTGGTAGGTTAGACTTCATGTGGCATTTGCTCCAGAAAGGCAGCAAGTAAGAATGGTGACACCTTGCTTGAAGCATTAGCAGATAGATGATGTGTTAAAATATATGACTTACCCCTTGGAATGTCCTGGATGGTGCCAGTTTGTTCCTTGGGATTCAGCCATTGTAACTGGCAATTAAAATTAAATTTGTTCAAATTTTGGATGCTTAAAATGATAAAGCCTTTGACCTATCAGTTATAAAAGCAAAGTCATTTTTCAGTGAAATTAATTACATCTGTCTGGAGTGGTCCAGCTGAAGCCACGATGCTTGTCCAAGTGACTTTTGGCATCACTTCTCACCCATAAATCTATACATTTAATCACAGAGGAAAGAGTTAGTGAAGGAATTGCCTATGCTGTGGGGCATACTATTCATTACTAATATTTAACAATCTTATGTAAGTCAGCTCCAGTATTTTAGAAAATTTACTAAATCCTCAAGGTTAATTGTTGAGCAATTTCCATGCAAGAAACCTTCAAGGAATCTTCAAAGAAAGGGAAGGCTTAAGAGGGACGATCTGAAGACTGAGAATTACAATAATCAAATCTGTGGTCAGCAAACATTAGCTGTTGCTGTGAGGTCTTTGGAAGATAAACATGGCTGAAACCCACACTGGATGAATAGCTGACATCAACAAGTTTGAAACATGCCCTACACAAACAGATTGGGTGGGAAGAGAAGTCTTCCAAAATTAAATCAGTTCATCATTTCCAGACAATATTCTTATAGCCCTACCACCATCCAAATTTGGGAGGAGGTGAAGAAGGAAACATTGAAAGCCTGATAAATCATCTTGTAACCACCAAAATGTCATCTTTTTGGGTTTGGAATTAAGTAGGGTTGGCTCACCCATCCAGGAATGTCCTATGACTGCCCTGGAAAGTAATAAAAAGACTTGGAAAACCTTTAAGAATAAGTCATAGACTCGGATTTCATTAGTATATTCAGTACCTATAGAAATTCTTTGTAAAAAATTGTTTTGAAATCAAGAATGATACAGGTATTTAGTTTATTGAAGTATAAAATTCATGTGTGTGATTGCTTTTGCAAGTCAAATCCTGCCATATTGATAACTGTATGAGTATTTTTATACAGTTAAGCATACCAAAGTCAAGTTATTAAATCATTTTATATACAAATATTGCATTAAAGCTTTCTTTAAAAGAAAGTGAATATCTCTTTAATTTCATTTTAGCAAATTCTCATTTATATAAAAAATAGAAATAAAATCTACCCTACTGTTTAGCCTGCGCTGTACTCGGGATTTTCTGTATTCAAGAGTCTCTCATTGTGCTGAGAATCTTAGAATGGGAACTTGTGAGGTGAGACATGAAGTCCACCCTCTTCCTGGCTACACAGGAGTACTTTACCACCCCCAAGGTGAGTATTTGCCCTGAGTTCCATTATTTATTTGATTTAAATATTTATATAAGCAATGCTTACATGTGTTAAACATGCAGTCTCTACCTTCTCTCTTCCTACTACTGTTTACAAAAACAGTATGAAAATAATCAGTGGATTTATTTCAGCAAGTTTTTCTTTTCAATGAAGGACACTATAGACAAAACTAACAGCCACTTCAAACATTGGAGAGAGCACTTACAATGTCTAAAACAGTTAAAGGATGAACTGAAAAGACATAAAATAATTTCTGAATACTCAGCAAGCCAAAAGTAGAAAACATTAGGGGTAAAAGTGTATGGGTTATGAATAGGTTTTCAACAGGAAGGGAAATCAGAATGTAAAAGAAGAAAACAAAAATATGCTTACACTCACTTTTAATGAAATGTCTCACATTTATGGCCACATGTCATACATCTAAAACTTGGAGTCTTGAAACAAAGACGTTTGATTGATTGATTGATTGTTTCATTGATTGATTGTGTCTTGTGTGATGTTTGGCATGAGACAGCAGTAATTAGCTGGGAGTCAGCCCAGAGTGACAGAATGCTTCTTTTGCATCTCTGTGACCTCGGCAGATGCGCTGAGTGACCAAGGGCTAGTGGCACATCAAACCTTCTCCACTCAGGTGTGCTACCTCCTAAATAAGGTGGCTGGGGACCTCAGAGAACAAAAAAGCACCCCCCCCCAAAAGCCCGTTTCTTCCACAAGTGATTGACTAAAGCAATTCACAAAGGCAGATAAGAAAGGGAAAGAGTCTGTTTCTTAATACCAGGTCAAGACTTCGGGTTTCTATAAGCTACAACATCAGCTAAAGAAATCATGGTATGACTTCTTACCAATGAAGCTGATAAGAAGTTTAAATTGATAGCACTTGTGAGAATAGTTCTCACTGTGGAATTAACAAGTGGAATGGGGTTAATTTATATGAGATCTCTGGAAAATAGAAAATGAATATACTCAACTGTGGTCAAAGTATTTTTTAAAGTACGTTAGGTTTGAAAAAGTTACAATGAGACTAGTATCAATAAAAAGGTGAAAAAGTAAAACGCACTGACATGTATGGAGAGAGAGGAACTCCTATAGTTCACTAGAAGGAATGTAAATCAGTCACATGGTCATGGAAAACAGCAGGGAGACTCCCCTGGCAGCTAAAAATGAGCTGCTGTGTGTCCCAGCAGTTCTCATACTGGACATATTGCAAAAGGAGATGAAACCATTACATGGAAAACATGGTTGCATCTCACGCCTGCTGCAATACTGCTCACTACAGCTACAGTGTAGGGGGAAATGCATTCCTGCTAGTGGATGAGAATATGGAAACTGTGATGTGTAGACATAAAGGAACATTATACAGCCGTAAAAATGAATGAAATCCTGTCATTTGGAGAAATACTGTTGGAACTGGAGGTCATCTTCTTTTAAGTGAACTAAGCCAGACACAGGAAGGGGATACTGTACATTGTCATTAATTTCTGGAATCTGAAAAGCTGAGGTCACAGAAGCATGAAATTGAATAGTGGTCATGACAGACTGGGTCACTCAGGGGAATGGGAGGTGGCAAAGGTCAACACGGCCCACCAAAACCATTAGGAGGAGAATCTCTTCTGCTTTCCTACAGCAGAGTAGGGTAATGCATGGGTAAAACGAATTATACTTTATTTCCAAATGTCTAGAAGAGTATGAAATTCCTAACACAAGAATGATTAAAGTGTGATGACACTGGCATGCTTTTACTCTGACTTGATTATTACATATTATTTACATGTGTCAAGTTACCACACTGAGCCTCAGAATGGTGTACAAATATCATATCTCAAAATAAGCACTTTGATTCAGTGTAATTAATATTGGTTCAAATACCGCATGTGTTTAAAGAAAACTTTTTCAAAAGTTCATACACAATTTAATAATTATATCTAATTTAAGTAAATTTTATTCAAACATAACTCACTGTTTTAAAAGGGGATATTTTTTAAAAAGAAAGAAAATACAGATCTAAAAATGGGAAAAAATAAACACAAAATATATGACCTAATGCAGGTTTTAGAACCTCCAAAACATATTTATATTTGATTTCTTAATGTGAATTTTAACAATTAATTCACTTTTGCTATGCCCATCTCACCCTCAAGATATTATCTGGAAATATACATTTAATTTCTATAATGTTATTATTTATATGATATATATAAAACTACATTAAATACTCATAACATAATTTATAATACATATACTGTGTGCTATATATTATTATAATGTTACTTTTTGATAAGCTTTATTATAATTTTTATATGAATATTTATTACTTTTGTACCTTATAAACAAATACCTGTTTCTTAATTTTTTGCATATTCCTTTTTTCAAAAGAATGGAGACAGTCTTCTTGTTATACTTCATGTTCTAATATTTCTATTTTTCTTTCTGCCCTGTGCAGAAAAGTTTTCAGTCAAACTTTTTATTTAATTTCAATTTACACAGAATTGATATAAAGTAATATAAAATACATATTCTGGGAATATGCTTACTGATGTAAATATTAATCCATACCTAATTTATTCAATAACATGGGTGCACTTTATGCTTACCTTAACACTTGTATCAGGAGTTTAATATGTATATTAACAATACTGTTTTTATTTAATTATTATTTATAGCACTATCAAGTAATGTGCTGGAATAATAATCCCATAGCACTTGGGCTAGAAAAAGGAGAACATTTTTAGTTTCAAGTTCTACTAGATTTTCTATTCTTAGTCTACAATTTAAAATGATATCACTCTGTTTTACAGTTTGATGCTATTCTCAAGTGCTTTTGTTTTTCCTAGACTTTCTAGTTTTCCTTCAAATTCTCGAATTAAAAATCATTATCATATTGTAGAGATCTACATTTACCCCAAGAATTGCACTCTGCTAAATAGCAACTTCATGAATAAGAATAATACAAGTAATTGACAATACACATTCTACACATGCCTGCAAAGATCTCTACCTGGAAAGTACTTTTTGATGCAACTATAATTATTTAGAAGTTTGGGACTCAATACTTTAATAAATAAGCATCCCATAGGTCCTTTTGCCTAAGACTATGTCTAACATAACTAACCATGTGTATACTTTTTCTCAACGTAACATGTACTTTTCTTAGCATTCATAATGTCTTTACTTCAAGAGATGATAATATTGAACAAGGGGTTGTTTATAAAATGATCAGCTTCAGTTCAAACACCCACAAAAATTTTAACTTCATCTTAGTAAGTCGACTTAAGCCTAGGTAAGACTTGTATAATAATGCACACTAGTAAATACATTGATTCAGGAAATTTTGTAACCATCAACAAGCTAATAATTATTTCTTTATGCTTCATGTGACCCACAAGCAAAAGTGAAGTTATTCTGACCCCACAGACGCCTGCTGACTCTCTCCTTTTTGCCCTCTTTGTACGTGGTTTATACGTAGGTAACTGGCCCTGTGACCTAGAATGTATCCTTAAAATTGTTTTCAAGAAATTAAATTTTGTGGTTTTGAGAGGAAAAGGTTTCAGTTTCAGGTAGAAAATGGACTGCATATTAATCCACAGACTCTTACATTCTAGCCCTGTTATTCTTGGTGTAGCTATTTTATTACATGTTTGAGTGTTGGAACGAGTCTCTGTCCAGTTATCCCCATCATTTTTCTGACACTTTCCTTATAGAGTACGATGCATGGTGAGATGGATGAGCTGCCACTTTTCCACCAAGGGCTGCCAGTGACACACAGACACTTCTGATGTAGATTCTGGCATTGGCTCTGGATTGGCATAAAATCCTTTAAAGTCTCTCTAAATAACACTGATTAAAGTTTCATATTCTGTGGCGATGCCAACCTCTGCTCCTGATGAGAGAACTCTTGTGAAGGATCTGAATTGTAAATTCATTTCTGACTGTAGAGAAAGCTGTATTTCCAGTGACACATTCTTTTTCTAAGTCACCACCATGCTCAAACCTTGGGAGACACAGTCAAGTTGGGTAACAGTCAAATCCCTAAAGCAAATTTCTTTAAAAACTAAAAATCAATTTTTCACAGTTATCCAAAAATGCATAATAATTTGGATTTTGTCTACTGGGAGGTATTCCTTTCCCAACCACAGGCTCTTCCCACTTGCTGAGTTTGCTTGTTAGAAAACAGTGTGCGTGAGCCTTAGGTGTGCGCGCGCGCTGCCGGGATTGACTGCAAAACAGCACTTGCCCTCCGTGTCTTGCCTGAAGCAATTGTTCCCCATTCCTTTGGGAGCCTAACTTTCTTTGAACTTCCTCTGCACTGAAAGTATGCTTGAAAGCTTGATAATTTGATAAATCTTTTAATTGCGGGCTGTAAATTGTCAAGTTCCTTTTTAGTTTGGTGTTAACAATATTATCTCACCGCAAAGAGCACAGTGAAATGATTAACTAGAAAGCATCCTTTAAAAGGGAAGACTATGGATTCTCTTTGTAGCGCCATCTTCCAGAAACAGACAAATAATTCAGACATTTTACTTTTATTAGGTGAGGTAAAGAAAGCTGAAAGTCTTCCACTTTCCCAGAAGAGATCAAGCAGTTCATTGCTTACCTGAGAAATTAGATTTGTGTTTCTGTGCTGCCTATGGGTACTCCAGTAATAGCACCGACCATCTCCTTCTCCTCAACCATAGCAACAATGGAGACAATGGAGTGTTTTCTTTGTGTTATAATAGTAAGGTTCTTGTGAAGCGATGAGGGAAGATGGAGACATTACCCTACTGTAAAGTTCTGAATTGCTCACTAGGGTGACACATAGGGTTTTGTGGTATCCACCTGGTAATAGATAAATTATGTTTTATAGTGTTCATGTTATGAAAACAGAAGCATGATGTTTTCCAGTTACTCAGGAAAAAGATTAACAGGAAGTTAAAAATTCTGGAAGTGCTCCAGAGAGGAGAAAGTTGCTTTTTAATCACGTGCAAAATACAAAGATTTCTTCCAAGATAAACCTCTGAGAGGATTGATTTGTATCATAAAGATATTATGCTTACTTTAAATATATTATATTTCCAGTATTTAATTTTGGATGTTAATTCATATTGTAAGAACAGAAATTAATCCCAGGAGGCTTTGCAAAATATGTTTATAATCACCTCTGGGGCAAATATTTGTACGCTGAGGTATTTATTTCATTGCAGCCCAGTATACTGTCACCAATCTCCTATTAATGGTGTTTGTTTAGAATCCATCCAGGACAATACTGGTTTGTAAGTACTTGTAAGTACCTTACTTTCATTTTTGGTAATCATTGCCAATCTTTTGAAATATATAAAATGCATGTATGAATGTTGATTGCTCTCAAATCCATTTCCTGTGTAACACCAGATAAAATTTAATTCATAGTATGGTGTCAGGAGCTTCATTTCTCTTGCATAATTATTTTGTATTGCCCTGCCCTACAATTTCAAATTTTCAAATCTTTTTACCTGAATATTTTTGTAACCCTGTCCTCTGCAACTGCTTTCAATGTTACTGTTATTAATATCACAAATTTCAGCAGTGGTTTTGCAATTCTCAGTTTGAATATCGTCAAAGACTGTTCGTATTCTACTAAGCCCATCTGAAAGTCTTCCTCCTTTAGGACTGGTCTCTAAAGATTGTAACACTTAGTTTTAAATATTTCTATATATTTACTTTATATTTTATTCACAATTAAACTATTTCCTTCTCTAACAGAAGAGTCTCTATATTCTTTAGCGAAGCAAGACTTCCTGTGTGCAGTAGGATCCCCACTAAAACAAATTGAGCCCCTCTTCTTATCTTTTTGATGAAATTGTACACATCCCTTAAATCCAGGTTAACTATGATGTCATACAAAAATTTATGTCATGATCCTGAGATAAATGACTTCTTTTTTGCTCTGCTTAATTCCACAGCCACTCTATTACCTTCCATAAGAGACAGACAGTTTCTATGAAAATATCTATGTATTGTCCCCATTTTAGTTTATGTTCATAAATACGTTACTCATTAACTCCTTTGAAATGATCACTCATAGATAGGAGCTCTGTTTCTAACATCATTTTGACATGAGATACCTAACATGCTGCAATGAAAGAAATCACTGAATCCTTCTTTTGGCTGAGAATAAAAAAATGAATTATCATTTCACAGCAATATGATAACAATGAATTATTTTGAATAAAGAACCAGACAGAAGATCAGGTGGTACAGATGCCCCATGAGGATGCAGTGAGTTGGTATTTGGGGAGAAGAGGGTAAAGAAGCAGAAGAAACAGCTTCTGAGCAAACTGAACATGAGCCCTGTGGACTGAGTACATCAAGGTATAAGACACCATTTCTTGTGCTTCGCTAATATGAAGTCTGTTGCTTTAGAGAATAGTGACAGAGCGAGGGAAAAAGAAAAGACCCTGTTTCCTATCGCAACGACTTGTCCTCTGAATGCTTCATAAATTCCCAAGACCGTGAGGTAACATCACACGCTTGTCCACAGGATTATAACATCTCCCCTCTCAAAAGTATTTAGATCCTTCTACGACCCTGAAAATGAACTTCAAACTTCGGAGTTTATGATTCAAGCTCTATGATCTGCCACCTTTCACAAACCACTTTGGATCTTCCAACTCAGCTATTGAAAGCTCTAGCCAAACTAGATTCCTTCTGTTTTCCACATGTGACCTTGTATTTCCAATGTTAGTTTTAACGTTCTTGCTCTGAATATAATAAACTTGCATATGACCTCTATTCATTCCTTAAATTTTTTATCTTCATTTACATGTTCAAATGCTTCTCATGCTCTGAGCTGTAACTATCGTATCTATTGTCCTTGAGGATTCCCAGATTTTTAATATTACATCTCAAATAAGATATGATTTCTTCTTTCCACATTCAAACTGATTTTAATCATTTATAGAAATAATTCTAATATTTAATTAATTATGAATTCTTAAAGCCATAGAATATGCCTGTAAAACATTATACATTGAATGATTAAAAAATATTCTGGGAATTCATACACACATGATAGAGAGTAGCTTCATGAGTATGCCAGGATAAAGTCAACAAAGCACAGTCTCTGACTTTTATGTGACTTAGTTGGAAATACAATCTAATTGAGAAGTTAACATGAAGTATTTTAAACCGGAATAATTTGCAACAAAAGTATAAGTTGATGAGTTTCTCAATGCTAGGAAACACTGACAACGGAACAGTGGTAGGGAAGAAGCATCTTAAATAAATTGGCATTTGAGAAAATATATCCAAGAAAATACACACTTTTCTATGGAAAAGCATGAAATATCTCATCCTTCCCAGTGTCTAGTCAATGTTCCAGAAAAAATGTTTAGTGACCATAGGTAACTAAAATTCTTTATGGTGAGATACTTGGCATTATCTGCAAAAGAAGTCATTGCTAAATTTCTTGCCCAAGAAAACCTAATACTCACATCCCTGGGCTTTCTGCAGTTTCTCAGTCAATCCCAGATATAGATACACCATTACTTTATTTGAATGCATGAATTTGAATCCCCAAAAATATACTTATTTGAAACAACCAAAAAGTTTTCACCCTTTTCTTGAACCCAGAACACAGACTAGCATATCTGGAAAATCGCATTAAAAAGCCAAAATTATTTTCAAGAACCAATTACAAAAAGTCACATAAGAACACATACAAACTCCAGCCAGTATAATAATAGTCATAAGGTGATGTTCTCTTTTTAAAATTCTAATTTCTTCAAACAGGGTCAAATTTCATTTTCAGTATTTGGAATATATTCAATCTACTTTTTAACTGTTCCTTTTTATTTGAGATACTTTCCTATCTCCCCATAGTAGATGGTATGTGATTTGGTAGAATCTCAAAAAGTTATGGAACACTTAACTACAATCTCTTGCCCTTAGATAGGAATCTGCCTTAAATAGGAATCACTTATCATAAACTTTATAAAATACAGAAGGTGATGAGAAGACAATTAACCATCATCAGAAAAATGTCAAGTCAGTTTTCTTTCTGAGTAATTTAATCCACACAATAAAAATATCTATATTTTAAATTACATGGTTTTAATCTTTAACTTCAATGGAGAAAGAATAACATTCCAAATTTACATTATTTTTTAAAAGGCATTATCATACATAAGCCTGAAATGAACACAAGGAGATGTTACATACAACAGCAAAAATGAAATGTGTGACCTCCCTTCAACTAACAACTCACTGTACCTCCTGGGGAGGCTTCAGTCCCACCCCTGCCTTCTGTGCGGTTGATGAGAGCAGAGCGGCTCAGCTCCGGCTATGGAATGTTCGCCGCCGAAATCCTGTCAATGTTCACTCCACTAACGTGGTATAATTAGAACTTGCTGGGAGCAAAATTACAGTGATAAATAATTATATTTTCCCTATGAACAGCACCTGTGGGAATACAATGGAGATAAACACAATGAGAGACCGGGAGAGACGGGGAGAGACAGGGCACTCTTTCTTGCTAACATCTCTGATAAAGCTGCACAAGAGGCAGCAGCAAACTTAGCATTCAGCAGGAGCTCATGCCCAAGAGCCCAGAGCTCCCCAGTCTGCCAGTGTCCAGGAAAAGAGTCCTTGGTATTCTTAGGAAATCAGTGACAGTGTCATGTTAAATGCCCCTGTGTGTGCTTTTACAAGTCAGTCTAAGAACCCCTTTCTTCTCATTCCCTTGTCACTTTGCTATTCTCTCCACAGTTTTTGTTTTACTTTACCAGAACAGTATGATTAAACAAACAGAACTGCCAGACAAATGCAGGTGCATTCGCTGGACACACATAGAAAACAATGAGCCTATAAGTGCCGGGGAGACCGCTTCATAACACATGTGCTTCTCAAAAGAAAAGGACACATATTTTGTCCAAATTTCCCAGAACTGCCCTTGAAGAAAAGACCTTTTCCTCAAAAGTAATGTAAAGCCCACTCACAGGAACACCTCAGCAAGGAACCTGTGGTTCCTACTGAACCTGTCCCCTGATCTCGCTTTTCTTCACTCTGCCCTTTCACAAAATGAATGCCCGGAGACCTATCTAATCTAAAAGAGCTATGGCTAGGCAGGCAGAGCTTGGTTGTAGGTCAACCCACTTCTTACAGAAACCAAAGTTTACACCAAAGAAAATAAATATGTGGCTAGCTAGCTACATGGTCTTAGGGACACCAGTCCCTACAACTCCGTACAGGTTGAAAAAATACTCTCATGTGAAAGAAGGCACTAGTCTCCTGTGGAAAATTTTACTTAAGTATGGACTATCTGTGCATATTAATGAGGTGAAACTCAGTTTTTTAACACAATTCCCAATTGTTAGGAAGAGAGAGAATGTGTGCCTGTGTGTGTGTGTGTGTGTGTGTGTGTGTGTGTGTGTGTGCGCGTGTGTGCACGCGCATGCACGCATGCACTGGGTGAGAAGAAAGCACCCAGAAAGAAATGAAGTACTATAAGCTAGACACTGGATATTTGGTATGAAACTAAAAGAACATCAATAAATGATTAGCTGACAGCAGAAACTTATCATGAATTTTAAGGTAATTGTTTTAGGAGGCCAAGACTGTGGGAGATTACTAGGTCATAAGGACAGATCATTCGTGAACAAATGGCAGTGTGTTCCTATGAAAGAACCCCAAAAGAGGCCTTTGTTCCTTCTGCACTGTGTGGAAGCAGGGAGACTATGCCCTCTCTAAATTAGAAAGTAGGCACCAGCCCAGACGCAGGATGTCCCTGCATCTTGATCTTGGACTTTCCAGCTTCATAGCTGTGGGAAATAAGTTTCTGTTTTCCTAAAGATATGCACTGACTTATTTTGCTATTGCAGCATGAATGGACTAGCAAACTAGAATCAGGTCTGTAGTTATTTGGCCTTATAGAAAGTGGAAAATTCTTCTCTGGTTTCCAGCAGGACAAGGTAAAAGACCATCATTCTGACAGCATGGAGCAGCCAGCATTGCGGTTGGTTTAGGTGACAAAGCCTGCCAAAAAAATCAATTTTTTCAGTAATGGAAGATTCTGAACAATAACTTGCATGGAAATGCAAGCCTCTCCTATAAGACCAAGGCCTATACCACCACTTTAAACAGCTGTTTGAGTACCATCACATTTGCTAGTAAGAAATCACTTCTACAGTTCCTTGGAGATGCACATGTGGAGTGATGTACTTGTGCCTTATGGGAATTCTAATTTCTCTACCTTTCTCAATGATGATAGTAGAGATGGTTAAAAAGCACTGGAGGCTGAGGAAGGAAAGATGGTGTAAAAATCATTATCTAAGTCAATGGGAGCATGGGTAGATCAGGAAATTAATTTTAATGATTTGTGGTAATAATTTGCAGACCCTGTTCATGATTTATACTGATCACACTGGTGGAGTGTTTTTCTTTAGATACATTTAGCTGTGTGGATTTAGGCATGGAAACAGCAAAGGGTAAGGATGAAGTGGTGTTAGGGTTCATTCCCAAGATTTATCATGAAGTGTTTTCAAACAAAACATCGTGACCCAAAGTGCATTTCTAGAGTTTTCTGAGAGTTGTGGCTCAAATAGTCTAAGCTCTTCCCCTTCTTTCCTCTCGCTTCCATCTTCCCCTCTCTCTTCACAAATCCCATCTAACCGAGCCCCTGCCACAATTTAAAAATAATCTGTTGCTTGCTTTGCTGTCACTCTCCTATGCAATCATTCATCTAAATCCCTAGGGCGTACGTGTCATTTTTTGTTCACCTCTCTCTTCTCAGTGCCTAACATGCCATGTCTGGCACACAGTAGCTGCCCAGTATGGTATATCTGGAATTACTAAGTTAATGACAAAATGTGCATGGGAAAAGAAAAGATTCTGGTCATGGTTTACATTTTACAATTTATTGATCACAAAAGACTAAACAAATGCATTTTTTCACTGTTGCTAGCAAACACATTATACCTACTCTCTGCACCTGAACCACAATCAGAAGAGCCCATTTTCTTGACCCTGTCTTCTCCATAATCACACAAATATTACACAAGCACAGCTGGGGAGATAGCTCAGTAGCATGAGCGCCTGCCTGGTAAGTGCATGGTCCTGAGTTCTATTCCCAGTAAGCCCCCAAAACTTGACAAAAAATATTATACAAACAACCAATCATCCATTGGACATGAAATAGTTATCTAAGTCATTTCAATTGTGAAGAATCCTGGAATACAAATTCTTTAGGAAAGTGAGGGTGTGAGCTTACTTTCATCAGGGCAGAGAATCCTGACTGAACACCCGCTGGCCTAGTGGTTCCCTCCTGTTTCAGCCACACCAACTGCAGAGGGAACCACGGTCAGTCACTGTCTCCTTGCCACGGACCATACTCAATTGCTACATTAAAGCTACAAGTGACTCCTCCAAACTGGTAGCTTTTCATGATGGATAAAACTCAGAATCTAGGGAATTTCTTTACATACGTCCTGATATGAACAGAATTGTTTTGTTTGCTACTTTTGATCTTTCTCCCATATTCTCTTTGTCTTTTTCTCTGATCTTTCTATCAATCCCCACGGTTTTATAGGTCTCCTAACAGTGACATACTCTTATTCACATTTTGGCCTTTTCAGATACTAAAATATCAGTCTTGCTCTTCTTCAAATATTTTCATCCAGACTTATCAGTATCAATAAAATCCAGCATTTCAGAAATAGGTATGCAATATTTTCTCTGAAATATAAAAATGATACATTTTCAACCATAACTGAGGAAAATGTATTAAATTTTTAAAAATCCTCTTGCTCTTTTTAGTTTCTAAAATTCCAGTTAGATGTATTTTTCAAACAGCTTTGGAGAAAGGCTCTGCTATAGTAAACAAAATAAGGTATTAGTCAAATAAAATAAGATATTTTTATCATTATAATGGAACAGTCTATTTGAAAAGCAAAAGGCTTATTTGCCCTTGTGGTTCGGGAGGCCAAGATTGAGCAACCACATTGGTTTGAACTTCTGATGAGCACCATACCTCATGTAGGATTATGCTTCAGAACAAATGGTCACACGTTGATTTGGAAATGAGAAAGAGGAAGAGACCCAGGTCCCACAATCTGCTTTGGAGGACATGCCCCCAAGGCTCCCAGGACCTCCTCTTTAGTCCATAATGTCTACTATTGCAATCTTGTGTACTGAGCTTTATACACAGACCTTTGGAGAACGTGCAAATTCCTCCCTAACTATGGCAAACACTGAAAATTTTGTTATAACAAAGATGAAACACTATCATTAGCATTAGCATTAGTACTATAATGACATTAATAAAGATTTAAGACTCAAGTCTGGGCAGCAGAACATGTTGAATTCATCTGAAACTTCCATTTGAAAGCACTGCAGGATGTGAAATTTCTTTTTTTTCAAATTTTCTCTTTCTTCTACTGGATATTGTGAAACTATTTTCCAACAGTTAATAAGGGCCCGCTTCCTCCTTCTGTGCCTAGAGTAAATGAAGCTGGGTGTGCACTTTGGCTCAGCTATGCAACATGATTCGTGTAAGAGCAATTTAAAAACCAAACTCATCTAGATAATTGCCTATAATATCTATTCCCTTTGGTATGTGGACACAGTCTATAAAATATTTCGGAAGGGATTATTTATTTCATTTTAAAGGAACTGATTTCCAGGATAAACTTAATAAGAGTGATTTGTCATCACCATTGATTCATGGTAAGTGGCTATCCTGGACACTAGGCTTCTTGGTTAGAGTTTAAAATTGTGCTGAATTTACGATTGTTACCATCATTAGTTTATTTATTGAAATACAGCTGAAGGAGAAATTTTTCAGAATCAGATGGAAGATTAAGAAATATTAATGGTTTAAGCAAAGATTTTTTTTTAGATATTTGTACTACATAAGGGGGAGGATGTGTCTGGATAACATCTTCATGAGAAATATGTGTAGAATAATTACTTAGAATTGTGAAACCAAATAGGTTTTGTCTTACAACTCTTCGATTAAATGATTATATTTTGAAAAATTGGATGTGAATTTGACCAAACACATCTCTCCCCTAAATTTTAACCCTATACTTTATATGGTTCTAATTCATTTTGACTTATTAAATCAGTAAAGGAACTAAGTAGTGAATTAGGCTGTACTGTTCTGTTCTTGTCCATTTCAACCTAATTTGCATAGTAAGAAGTAGGCTTCAGAGTCCTTCTAGGCCTTGAGAGGATGACAATGTGCATGCTCTACTGAAGGCATCTTGTAAAATGTCAGGTCCTGGCAAGCAGGAGACACAGTTAAGGAAAATGTTTATTGCTAAATTAACTCTTACTTCCAAGTAGGGAGCTGAAGATATTGACTCCGTATGTAATCTCTTCACAGATTTTAAGGGGCTGGAGAATAAAATGTAAGCTTAAAATTGCACAGGATATAGATCAGGAGGTACAAATGGAGACTGCTCAAGGGTAGAGAGCAATTGGGATGAAGGGAAGGAGAGGAGGAAGAGGGGGATAGCTGAGTAGGTATGTATGTATGTGCGGGATGGCTGACCTGGTTGCACTGTTGTCTCACGTCGTATTGGTGTGGGAAACAGTTGGTGATTAGTTGTTTGATCAATCTTGTATGTCTATTTGTATTGTCCTGAGTATACACTCTGAAGCTACCAGTGTGTAATACAACAACCATTGTTGATCCCCTGCCACCTTATCTGTAGTTCAGTTTTTGTACTGTTCTTGTGCTACTGTGCATATGTTTGTTAGTGTTTTTGTTCTTTTACTTTTAAAATAAAAAAAAAATTGCACGGGAGCAAAATTATGAAAAGATGGTGAAGTTGGAATTGTCAAGTGGCTATATCCCTACATGCAAAATCTGTCTAGTAACCTTGGGAATCCAGGCTTGCACCTTCAAGGGAATGGATTGATTAGTAAACTGTAGTTCATTTCAGGCAGTTGCAGTTTCTTCATTTGGCAGCAGAAAGTACCCTACAAGCCCCAGCACTGGCTGCACAGCAGGCGGTCAGGCCTGTAACATACGGGTTTTTTGAAGGACAAGTAGGCAAATCGTGGCAAATCAGAACTCGTTACTGCATTCTGATCACTGCTTTGTTTGTTCACAGGTGTGCAGACACAGGAGCAATTAGCCATTATGTGGAACATATCATTTTTATAAGCCTCTGATTCTCCAGCTGAAATAGCTTCTAAGATTTTTAAAGGACTACTTCTTAATAGCCCCTTTTATTTTTCATTCCTCCCTTAAGAAGTAGGTATTAGATAACAGAACATTTGAAAGTAAACACATATACATGAGAAATTAAAACTGGTCAAACAACAGGGCAAGGTGCAAACTCAGAAAAAAATGCAAGGCTTAAGTTTTCATCAAAATAGATCTTTAGCCCAAATATTGCCTATATCTATATTTTTAAAAAGTTAAGCAAAACAATAGCAACAGCCAAAACAGCCTACACTGGGAAAGGGGGAAAATCTGATTTCCATAGTTTTGACAGTGTGAGATTGAAATATCCAACTTTCAAAGAAGAAAACTATCACAAAACACACAAAGAAATGGGAAAATATGGTTCAACCAAAGGAGAAAAATGACCTACAAAAACCAGCACTAAAGAGTATGTGCCAGTGTTACTAGGTAAATACTTTAAAATCACTATAATGATGCTTCCAGAAATAAAGGAAAATACAAAGACAAGTCAAGAGATTTATGTATCATGAAAATATCAATAAAAATAAAAATTCAAAAAGAAATTGTGAAGCTAAAAAGTAAAATAATTGAAAAAGAAAATTCACTTAAAGTAACCAAAGACAAAGTGAAATAAACAGAAAGGGAGTATCTGTCAATGCAAACAAAATCAGTAAGTCAATAGAGCAGAATAAAAAATATTAAAACAAAACCAAGAAGCCTAAGACACTTGTAGAACACCGTCATATGTATAATGGGATTCCCAAAATGAGAAGAGAAGAACAAGGAGAGGCAATATTCCACAAATAATGGTTGAAAATTTCCAAATTTGATGAAAGGTGTGAATACTTATGGAAATTTCCCAATGTATAATATTTCTTCCTAAAAAGCTCATTTCAAATTAAAAATATTGGAAGTTGAAAATACATGTAGTACATCAAATCAGTTGAGTGCTGTAGATGAGTAACTCAGTACTCTGTAGCGGACTGGCCATTTGTACCCATGTTTGAGTGGCTGACCGGGAACTTTGGTTCACTGCTACCAGCTGTTATCATGCTAGAATGTCTGTCATACCAGTTACTATCAGACTAAGAAAGCATCCAAATTCAATATATAATTTCTACTGTGTATCTTTTAAAATTGATTGTTATTAGCATGTCTTTAAAATACATAATAAATGCATTCATCATGGGTTTATGTATATATCACACCTTAATTCTGTGCTGCTATAAATTTCACACAGTCATAACTGGAAGCATTGCAAAGAAGAGTCCGTCTGTACATCAAAGAAACTAAACTCAAAGTAAGCTTAAATCAAGGACACCCCCAGCAGGACATAGCTTGGTCACACTGTGGAAATGCCAAGGCCAAAGAATATCCAAACAAGAGAGTGAGGCAAAACATTACATGAAAAAGATCCTACACAGGATTCTCAATAGATATTTCATCAGAAACTTTGGGGCCAGAACACAGTGACGGATGTAAAATGCAACAATAAAAAACAGATAAGACTATAAATGTATAATTATATATCGAGCAAATCTGTCCTTTAAAAGTTAGAGAGGAATTTTTAAATTGCATGATAATCAAAGCTAAAGAATTGTGTTCCCATTAGTGCGATACCACAGCAAACACTAAGGGATGTCCTGCAGGCTGAAGCGAGGACACTAGAGAGCAACTGAAAGCTATGCTTAAAAGCAAGAAGAGGACAGAAAAGGTAATGCACACATGATTGTACAACCTGGTATTTTTGTTAAGTTTGGCTTGTAATGCTATGTATTTACATAATTTAAGAAACAAATGCATTTATAACAATAATTATTTTATGTTCTTGGACATACAAAGAACAGATATGTCATTTTTGTGATATCAATAACAGCAAGTTAGGGAGGGAGCTGAAAAGGAGTAGAATTTTTGTGTCATTGAAGTTAAAATGGTATAAATTCACATCTGAGTATTACAATTACCTGTTAAGGTAATCCCATGGTAACCACAAAAATAAGATTATAGAATGTAAAGGAAAGGAATAAAATTTGCCAATACGACACAGCAACTAAGCAAAACATTCCAGTGATGCAGGAATAGGGAAAGAGTGAAAATCATGTTTTATATATCATGAATCAAACTTTTGAATTGAAAATCAGAGAAGGGCCAAGTGAACCAGAAAAGAATCCTTTTAATGTATACTGTATGCAAGACCCTTTAGCCCCAAAGTCATAAATAAAGGAAATGGATGGGAAAAGCTAATCCATGCAAAGAGTAAGAAGAAGAAGAGTGGAGGTAATGTTAACGCAAATTAAAAGACTTCAAATAAAAGAGACAAAAGATATTGTGTGTTAATAGAAATTCATTAAAGCAAGTAGACATAACAATTATAAATATTTATATGCTGATAACAGATTAGGAAATTATAACTGGGAATATTAAAGGGATAAATACACATTTATACAGTGATAATGTGTGAAAGTTAAATATCTCACTCTAAGTAATAAACAATAATGACTAATTAAACAGAAGTTAAATACAGCGAGAGGAGCTAAGCAACACGACAAAGTAAAAGCTCTAATGGATAGTTAGCAAACCCTGCATCCAACAATACGAAATACATTCCTTGTAAGCGTACATGAGGCATTCTCCAGGAAAGACCATTTGTTAGGTCACAGGTTCATTCTGCACAGATTTTAAAGACAGATATTATGCACAATATGTTCTCTAACCTTAAATGGATAAAGTTAGAAAACAGTAACACAGGTAAAACTGGAAAATTCACAAATTGTTAACATTAAGCACACTTTATGAAACCACCAGCATATTGGTGAAAGTATCAAAAAACAAAAAATATCACAGGTAAAATTAGAAAATATTTAGGGACAAATGAACACCAAACTATAACATCAACATAGAATGTAATGAAAATAATGTTAAATTGTACATTTATATGTATAAATATTTTTCAAAAAAATCTCAAATTAGAAATGTGTCATTAAAATGTAAGGAGTTAGGAAAGAATACATCCAACTGGCAGGAGAAAGGTGATATTAACTCCAGAACTGAGATAAATAAAATATAACACAGCAAAAACCAAAATTCATGCTCACCAAGACCAACAGATTTGACAAACTTTTATCTAGATTGACTAAGATTAAAAGAGAAGACTCCAGTTAACACAATCAGAGATTAGGATCTAAAAATTATTACTGATTCTGCTGAAGTACAAAAGATTATAAGAAGAATTGTATGCCAGCTAGTTAGAAAACTTGGCTGAAGTGAAAAAATTCCTGGAAATAAACTGATACTTTTACTAGTAATTTTAAAGAAATATAAAGGTAGAATAGACCTATAATAAGCAAAAGATTGAATTAGTAATAAAAATAAAT
This sequence comes from Dinomys branickii, assembly GCA_004027595.1. Taxonomy (NCBI): domain Eukaryota; kingdom Metazoa; phylum Chordata; class Mammalia; order Rodentia; family Dinomyidae; genus Dinomys; species Dinomys branickii. The sequence continues at coordinate 32,103 of PVLD010011940.1, read as the reverse complement.
AAATTTTTTAAACTCTTAACAAAGAAAAGCCATGGGCCTGACAGCTTCACCAGTAACTTCTACCCAACACTGAAAGAATTAAAATTAATCTTTTGTACATTTTCCCAAAAAATTATACATACGAAAGACTTCATAACTCATTGTATGAAGCTGACATTACACTAATGGCAGAGCTTGAAACAACTGTATATTAAGAGAAAACAACAGACCAGTAGCTTTTTGCACATTGATTTGAGAGTGTTCAGGAAAATGCTAATAAGCAGAACTGAGGGGTAGGTAGAAAGACCTGCTTCAACATACGAAAAAAATCAATGTAACATAACACATTAGCAAGTCAAAGGCAAAAACATATTTCTAAAACATGACTGCCTCATTTGACATGAAATGATATTTGATAAACACTAAGCAATCTACACAGAAAATGACTTCAGTATAATTAAATATGTGTGTACAAAATGTACAGCAAGTGTATAAACTCAATGGTAAAAGACAGAAATAGTTTTCTTCAGGCTCATGAGAAAGCAAGGAGGCCCCACTTTTCCTATTTCTACGCCACATAGTGCTTGACAGTCCAGCAACAGCAAATCAAGAAAAAATAGTACTCATCCATATTGCAAAAGGAAAGGAGTATTTTCTTTGTTTACATGTTATACGACTTCTTCTTAGAAGACTCTAAAGATACCCATACACACACACACACACACACACAACACATACACACTAGGAATCTCAAACTGATCTTGATGGCTCCTGTAATCCTAGTACTATATGAAGGACCACAGTTTCAAGCCCATATTGGCCACATCAGAGAGTTAGCAACACCCTGTCTGAAAACGTACTTACATACATGCATACATGCATACTTACATAACATATATTTATGTACATGCATACATAGGCTGGGGATTTAGCTCAGTGGTGAGGACTTAAATTAAACCTCTCATGTCCCTGAAAAACTAAATCTCATAAATTCGTCAAAATAGGATACACATTAATCAGACTAAAATCACCTACATTTTGTACACTAATAATGAATGACATCAAAAGAAAATTAAGAAAATAATTCCATCTACAATACTTTCAGGATAATATGTAGGAATTGGTTTTAAATTCTTTTATTATGAAAATTACAAAACGTAATTAAAATAAATTGAAGAAGACAAATAAATGTCCAGACATGCCGTCTGCAGGAACTGAAAGATGTAATACTGTCAGAGCACCATTGCTAACCAAAGTGACATACAAATTTAACGAAATACCTTTCAAACTCTCAAAATGTTTCTGCCTTGCAGAAATAGAGAAATCTTTTTTAAACTTCGTGGAGAATTTTAGCAGATCCTGAATGGTCAAAGCAATCCTGAAAAAGAGGCCAACACTAGAGCACTCCCAATTCCTGGTCTCAGAACAAATTATAAAGTACAGCAATTTCTGCAATGTGGTAATAACATACAGGTAAACCAGGCATGCTGGTGCCCGCCTGTAATCCCAACACTCAGGAGGCTGAGGCAGGAAGATCATCGCAAGTCTGAGGCCAGCCTGGGCTGCAAAGTGAGCTCAAAACTAGCCTGAACTGCGTAATGAGATCCTGTCTCAAAAAGCACTCCCTCAAAATAAAAGACAGATACTGTTTTGAAATATAATAGAGATCCCCAAATAAACTTTTCTATACATGCATATATAAATTTGATCTAAGGACCAACAATATTCAATGGAGAAACATACAACTTTTCAATGCTTTAAAGATGCGTATCCACATGTAAAAGAATGAACATTTCTCAGAAAAATTAAAAAGTATTTCCAATGATCTAGCTCCTCCAATCCTGGACATGTATCCCTATGATATGCAATTACTACATCACAGACACATCTCCACTCCCAAGTCTTCTGAAGCACAATTCATGGCAGCCAAGATTTAGAATCAATCAAGCCATGCTTACTCACAGAGGAGTACAATTGTGGCATTTGGTACATATACATAATGCTATTTAGCCATAAAAAATGAGATTCTGTCATTTGTGGATGGGACTGAAGGACATTAATATTACATGAAATAAGCCTGGCACAGAAAGACAAACATCTCCTGTTCCCACTTACATATTGAAGAAAAAATTGATTTTACCAAAGTCGAGAGTAAACATCATAGGCTAGGAAGAGGAGAGAGAGGAAGGACAGAGATTTGGGTAATGAATTCCAAAATACAATTAGATGGAAGAATAAGTACTGGTACTTTATGGTATATTAAGTTGTCTTGGTTACTTTTTTCTTGTTGCTGAGACAAAATACCCAACGCCCAAAATTAAGGAGGAAAGGTTTGTTTAGCTTACAGTTTGTGGAGGTTTCAGTCCGTACTTGGCTGGTTCTGAGGCAGAGTGGCACATGACAGAGGGCAAATTTTCATGGCGGCAGCACACAGCAAAAACAACCAGTAAAAGGGAGAAATGGCACAAGCAGCCTCTTTCTGTCCCTTACGTTGTAAACAGGCTACCCCCACCCAGGGGGCATGTAGCTCTCACATAATCTCCATGCCCTCCTCTTCCACAGGCTGAGGATGTGTACAAAGTAAGCACCCTGGCTTCCTGCTGAGTCACTCAGCCAAACCTCTAGACTCCCCAAGTTGACGCAATGTATCAACCATAACATAGGGTCTCTATAGTTTAAAACCCTGTGTGATATATTTTACACAGAACTAGATAAGTAGATTTAAAAGTGCCTAACTCAAAGAAAAGATAAATGTTCTATGAGATGGGACTAATTTATGTAAATGCATTGACTACTATATCTCAAAAAGTTAAACAATTAGAATAATTTTGAATGAAAAGTGTAGTATATGTATAATGGAATGTTAATGAACCATTTAAAGAAAGGGAATTCCAACATGCTTCAGTGTGTGTGAACCTCGAGGACAGGATGCTCTGTGAAATAAGAAATAGTTAAAAACAAATGACATTTCCCACTTGTCACAGGTATTTGAAGCAGTGTGAATGCTAGGAAGAAGGTCGATTGGTAATTGCCAAGGGACGGCAGAGGCAAGGATTGGAGCTAGTGGATATGGGGTTTCAGTCTGGGAAATGAGCTCCAGACATGAACGGCAGTGATGGTTTGAATGTACTCAATGCTACTGTGTACATGTGAAATGGTTAAGGCAGAAATTTTTCTGTGAGCATTTTGCCACTATAAACACAATTCATAGAAATGTGTTCCTTTTAGTCATTGTGATCTTATATATGATACATTTTTCACATGAATGTAGTTTTCATATTTGCAATCACTGGGTGTGGCACATACCTGTAATCCCAGCACTCAGGAGGCTGAGGCCTGAGGATTGTTATGACTTCAAGGTCAGCCTGGGCTAAGTAGTGAGTTCAGGATCATCCAGTGCTACACAGTGAGATCCTGTACCAAAGAAAAAAACAGTTCAGGTTTGTGATAATTCACATATACTTACACTGCATATATAATCTATTTCTTCATGTTTTAGCTCCTATATTTAGTCAATAAATTAACATAAATACAGAAACTTATGCATGTATAACTTAATAGTGAGATTATGATTGTTCATAAAAATCACGATTATGTAATAACATCAGCTATAACTCCGTCTATAGTAAAATATTTATACTGGATAAAAGGTAGAAAAAATTTTATGACAAATTAAGAACATCAAAATTTATATAATGTTTTGAGATCCAATCAGTCTTCAAAAGAAATTCTGATAGGTTATTACATGCAGTACTTGCAAATACTCTCAGTATTTTCAGTTACCTTAAAACCATTTTACAGATTTTAACAATTAATTAGTTGGACAGATGTACTCTTAAAAATATTTTCTATTAAAAATTCATCCTCTTACTAACTTGCTGAAAAGGCAAACCACTTTCCTTTACCCATCTATGTGTTCATCTCTTTACAAACACTGATAATCTTAAACAATTTTATTCCTTACACAATTTTCTTTTTTCTTTCTCTAAGGCCACTGGTCTTGCTTCTACTTCTACCTCAGCTGTCCTCTCTGCAGACAAGTATAGTCACTATCTCCATTTATTCATTTCTGCTTAAATATCATCTCACTGAACTCTTCCCTAACTAACATTTAAAGAAGAATTCCCTTGTACCAAGTCATCATTCTCATAATCTCTTTGATATTTCTGATTACTTAAAAATATTTTACATGAAACCACATAAATCTGCTTAATTCTTTATAATCTGGTTTCCAATTAGACCAAAGTCCTTGGAAGGCGGGAACTTTGCTCCATGTGCCTCTTGTCTCATACAGTGAGAACAGGGGCTCAAGAATGATTTGTTGGATAAATTGCAAGAAGAAAACACTAGCGTGACGGGAGGCTGTAAATATTTCAGAGAAGAGGATACTTCCTCACTACCAGGGAGTTGGAATTTTTAAAATTTTTTACATAAGATTTCATTAAAATTTATTCAGGAGAAAAGTGTAATTCGAATGAAAGGAACGTCTTTCAGAAACATGAAATGTTTTTCAGAGCCGAAGTGGAGGCTTGCAGTACTGATGACTGACGATGCTGCAGGTGGGGCTTTTGCATACGACAGCGAATGAAACAGAACCGACTGCAATAAGCCAGTTCATTTGCAGTGCGTTGTTTTCATAAAACACACCCATCAATCAACCAAAACCAGCTGCTCAATTTTCAGAAGCTGGGCTGAAATTCTTTACTGAAAAGGATAGTAAATCCAGACAAAAATACATGTGAGCCTATCATTCAGAATCACTCTGATAAGCTTTTATTAAATGAGTGAGAATAAATTATTTTTTCTGTTTTACTTCTCAATTTGTCCAGGATGTGAATATCCTTCAAGAGCTACCAAGAAAAGAAATCTTGGTTTTTTTTGGTGAATCCTTCATATTCTGTTTCTCATATGTTTAAAGTAATTCCAAGGAGATTTTTCTTTCTAATGAAAAGTACAAGTTTAATCACAAGAGCACATGTCAATAATATTCACCCATTTAACTCAGTTCACACCTATAACTAACTGTTAACGTACAGGCCTTTAGAACTCAACTGCAATTAGCTAAGTCTTCTGATTCTTTAAGTATGTGCCCCCCACTTCCGTACTTTTTACTTTTTTTTTTAAATTATATTCTAGATTCTTCAGGGACTTGGGATTTTCAAAATAATTTTCTGTGGTCAATTACTGTGCTGAAAACAGCTCAGTTGTCCTTTGTGGACTTACTGAAGTTTGGTAAACTTTGTAAGGAATTTTTGATTGTAGCTTAAACTCTATGAGTGTACCCTGTAAGCCAGTTTTTCTTATCCACAGCTGTCTGAATAAAAATTACAGTGTCAGTTCTGTGCTTTACTTCTTATATAATGTAATAAATACATCTGGCAAATCCATTCAGATCCAAAAGAAGCTCATGTCTTCACCCCCAACTTGGAGTAGCCATACATTAACCACTTTCTCTGCCTTAGATCAGTCCCTACTATCAAAAGACACCTTATTTAGTAGCACTAATGGGACGTGTGAATTTGCATTTTTCTTAAGCTAAGTCACTCTGCAGTGTTGATAGCTCATCATCTAAAACTGGAAAAATTATGTTCATTTCAACGAATAGGATGTAGATGCCCTGTCTGGAGAGACTGTATTTTAGAAATGGCTTAGTTTTAGAAGTATTATAAGTGGTTGTACTGAAGTAGCTCTGAACTTTTTCCACAAGATTTGTTGATATGACAGGAGAATGCAAAGGTGGTCTTGAACTAGCATTGTATTTCTTCTGTTAATTAACACCTACAGTGTGACAAAATAATTTAGGTGCAAAATAAATCATGCCCTTGCTGCATTTGAGATAAAATCCAAGTGGAAATGTAGATATAAAAGTAGTAAATAAGTGTAATATGCAAAAGGTGCAAACACACATAATTAGGCATCTCATAGGGCAGTCCATTAGCATAGGATGAAATATTATTTATGTAACATTATATAAGTAAGGTTAATTTTATTATCATAAGTCTTTAAAGCCAATTACTAAGCTTCAGTAGTTTGCTAAAAGAGACTGTATAATTTGAGAAACGTTGACTTCATCTATGTCAGTGACATCTATAGATAAGAGGTAGTTTCTACACAAATCAGCAAGGCAGCATTGAATTTGGTAGCACTGAATAAATTTTTGATGATTAAACTTAACTGTCAGCTTGATAAGCTTGGGAGATGGCTTGGGGATTAGTGACGCAAACACTTCTGGGTGTGTCTGAGTGGATCATGGTGACACGAACTTGGGTGCTGTCTTTGGTCCCCAGCCCCTTTCTGGCTGGGCACATCCCCCTGCTCTACTTCCCTGTCATCATGAACTGAGAAACTTCACTGCTTCAGCATCATAATTACATTACATAGTTTAGATGGGAAGAAACACCATTTTAGGAAAATTAAGAATCTTGGCAAAACTATTTTACAGAAGCAACCAAGGTATTTAAATAATTTTGTTCAAGTAGACAATTTACTGGTTTCTTTGCCAAATTCCATCAACTCGAAGGGACTTGACTTTTCACAGCTGACTTTTAAGCATGAGGAAATTATAAATGAAAACATATTTTGTCTTATGATCTTGGAGACAGCAATTTTTCCTATAGAACTGAGTGGGAGATTGATCTCATTCTTTGGTTTCCCCCTTTTAGATAAAGAATTTACTATACTGTAACCAGCAGTTAAAAAAGTGTGTGTAGCCTCAGTGAAAAGTGTAGTGCTTCATAACTGCATAACAACTTCATCAACAAGTAAGAGTCTGCTTCCTGCAGTGAAGCCACAAATATGCTGCAAGGCCCCAGCTTTCTACAGAATGTACAAGGATTTCTGTTCACGTCGCTTTGAGACCATTTTCCTTCTTTGTGGTGGCAGTGGTTGTCTGGCTGCATGGGTGCACATTTAAAATACATCTTACAGAGTTGTAAGTAATGCCTTCTTCAGGAGAAGAAAACCAAATTGTTCCTATGCTATGAGCACTGAAAGTACTTCTCTGGTGACTATTTATTCTTTTTTTTCTTTAGCAATGAAAGATTGATTAAATAGTGAGAAAAGGGGGGCGTTTAAAAGAAAAGTAGAAAAGTATCTGAAAAATTTTATCATCCAGTTTGCTTCACATTCATCATGAATTCCATACATTTTTGATAGTCGAGGTAAGATCTCCACTGGAATTATTCACACTGGCTTTAAAGAAGCCCAACTCATTTGTCTTAGATGTGCTTCATCAAGGGACGTCAGGTCCGTATCATTCACTTTTTGCTCAATTTTCTGGTGACATACTCACTCCTAGTGTGCTCCCAGCTCTAAATCACGACAGTTTCTTTAAAAAATCCTTTTAGGTCAGACTTTCTAGAGGGCAGGTATCTTGAGGGTTTTCATGACCTACTTATATTGATTAGAAGATTGTGTGATGACTTTGGCACATTTTCCTCAGAGAATCTGCGTCTGATCTGTGTCTTTCTTTGCTATGTGGGCCTCTATTAAAGAAAACATGCTTAATATATTCCTTTTCATTCCAGGATTAAGTTTCACATTCTTCAGGATATTTTCAGCAGTTTTCTATGGTACCAGGATGAATATTTAAATAAATAGGTATGCTCTTTCTAATCTCTTTGGGTTATTATGAGATCACAGTTTGGTTTTTCATCTGCTAAATATGAGTTTTACTACTTTATCTCTAGATAAGAGTATAATTTAATCATGCTGAAAAAATAGGCTACTTCCTGAAAAAAAAAGTTAAGATTCCAAAGATTTGTTGAAATTATTTCTCTTATTCTGAAAGTCTTACACATGATTTAAAAACCATTAGGGGTAATTTCTTTATTGCTTGTGAAGAATTTCCTTGACTGTAGAGCTACTCAATTGTTAGTAAAATTATTATTTATTAATGATCTAAATTAATTGTAAATATGCTATTATTTTGTACCATTTTACAAATGTCTAAGGTCCTTTTTTCCATATCTAAACAAAATAATTATAATTTCTCACTTTTTCCATTTGGATTATTAGTAAAGTACTTTCTTGTGCCACTTTCATGTTTTCTATTTACTTCTTAGATTTGGAAAATGTAGTCCTGTCGATGACTAGGACACCAGAGACCACTTTGCTGTGTCTCCACTGCACTACTTCACACACCTTTAGTTCACTAGTTTTCAAGTGTGACCTTTATGTGCCATCCTTGGATAGTCTACAAAAACAACTGAATATATCTTAATGACTCATTAATATAACTTTTATAAATTTACAAAGAATATAAATAGTAAAAGTGATCCTTCAGATTTATAGAAAGGTGAAACACTCGCAAAAATCTTATAAACTATAGTTCATATTTAAGGATTCTTTAATAACAAAAGTGAGCTAGCGTCAGAAAACTCTTTGATTCTGAAGAATGGGAAGTTCATGGCCTCTGTGGGCCTTCCTTCATAAGGTTCTTTATTTCAATTTCATAGATGACACAGTCGCACACGTCTACTGGAGTTTACCACGCTGCTTATCACTCACTGTTCCATCAGCCCCACTCAGAATTAAGGCACATTGCTGACGTAGGAAGCACTGCATGCAAATAATGTCATCTAATAATCAGTTCTGTAAAATATGTCACAATTATCACAAATTCACATGTGAGAAAATAAAACTTGACATTGTTCAGTTATCCATAGTCACAACCAGTGTGGAGCTGAGCTGGGCCCGAAGTCTGAGGCCATGTGAAGCTACCACCAGTGCAGCCCTCTGTGACCTGTGGCTTGTGCTTCATGACCACAGCTTGTGTCCCCTCAGATGTGCCCTTCACATTGTGTCCTGTCCCTCTCGATGCTGCGACAGTTTCTAGTAGTTAAGTATTTAGCATGTCTTTTTGTTTTGAAGACACAAAAACTTTGTACCAAAATGAACAAAAAACATTTTTTAATTCCTCCAGAGAAGGAATGAACACAAATGTAAATGGTAAAATGGCATCTGAGGAGAAATTTTGCTTAATTTTATCCTTTTCTCTAGAATTAAAAAAAAAAAAATGAATAACACAAAATAAGTATCACTCTGAAGGTAGTGTATATTGCCTACTGTCAGGAGGTCTCCTGAAGAAGTATGTAGCTGATGCTTAGATTGAATACTTCTGCTTAAGAATTTTCACTTATATGATTTGAAGCTAATGCTGTCACAGACAGAAAAGCTAACAATTGTAAGGTTGCGCCTTGATACCATAAACCAGACTTGAAACATTTCTAAAGCAACATAAAATTTCAGAACTTTCTTTCACCTTTGCTCCTTTAATAACCCGGTATTGTAGCAAATCTGTCATCTCAACTCCCAAGGAGCCACTATCATAAATTAAAGAAATTATAAGAATTATTATACAAAAGAAGTGAATATACCCAAAGATTAAAACTATCCTATTAAAAATTTTATGGTCAAAAACATGAGTGTTTTGCTTGACAGATCTCATTTAATTGACATATTTGAAGTGGGAAAGTAGCTTAAATAATTTTATAATGTTGATTATACAAAATACTTATTTGCAGATGCCAGCTTCTTTTCTGTTTTAGGAATGCAATGCAGCTCCCAGTACAGCATTCTGGCTTTTCTTTGAAAAGTACTTATTTGCCTCCTGACTAGAATCATGTGCTTTCAATTTCTTTCGCATTTTACCACTTACTTCTACAGCATTCTTTTATGGTTGAACGACTGCCTGGCAAAATAGAAACTGAACCACAGTGTGTAATTAAGTTCTTTGCACAGTGGAAGTTAGTCATCGACACAATTAAACCACTGACTCTGGGATCCAGCACCGAGGGAATGAACAGTGTAACCGAAGAGCGCTCATTCAAGTTCGGCTTCCCCAAGTCGTAAGGATGAAGGGTTTGCCTGTATTATTTTTAATGGGGGCAGTTGGTGTTACAAGAAGAATCCAAAATAAATTTTTCTTCCAAACTGAAAAAGATTTTCTTAAATGGTACTTTATTTCTTTTATTTTTAAGTAATTTTGTTTTATTCTTCCGAACCTTGAATTGAGATTTCAAAATATCATTAGCAAGATTCAAAAATTTAGAGATTAGTACTGCTCAAAGCCTTGAAAGATTATCTTAAAGCATAAAATATATTTTTAAAAACAATAAATCCAGAAATCCAACAAATCCATGATATTTTATATAATGTATAACACAGCAACAAAATATATGAAACAGTTAAATATACTTTAATATATTTCATTTATTGAAAATGCAACACTTCTTGTTAGAAATAATTTAAATTGATTTTTAAAACAAAATTCAAATTCAAATTGATAGTCTTAGCTACTCTTTTCACTCCTGGGACAAAATACTCAATATCCACAAGTCAAAGGAGACAGATTTATTTCACCCAATAGGTTCCAGAAGACGAAGTCTATAGTCAGGTGAATCGAAGGGAAAGTAGCCCGATGGAGTAACATCACAGAGAAGAGGCATTCCAGGGCAGGCCAGGCAGGAAGCAGGAAGCAGTGAGCCCGACCTGCATCCATCCAGGATACAAGTGTATTGGTTGGTGCCACTCACACACAGGGCAGAGTTTCTCATCATCCACACACAGAGTTATGTGTAACACTAATCCCTCCAATAGACTAGTTTAGTTATTACACCCATGTGATTACCACGCACCCATGATCCAGCCACCTCCAAAGAGCTCCACTTATGAGTGCATAAGGATTTGCAAGGACAATCAAGACACAAGCCATAATGATAGTCATATGTATAAGGTTATTGATTAAAGTCATACTGATACGATTCAATGGAAGTATTTATGAAGTCAGATAAAAAGAAAGACAATAACATAAGAAAAGAAACACCACAAACTTGCTATAACAGTGTTTCACTGACTATTATTCTTCACATAATGAAAAAAGATTTATTTAAAGAAGACCAAATATGAAAGAGCCTCATTTGTAAGTGGCCAAAGTAATTTTATTCGATATTTTTGCTGAAAAGTTTTTATTATAATAATTAGAACATAAAACTTGGCCAAAATCCAACATGAAAATGTGTTTAGAAAACTCCAAAGACATGCTCTAATATCTATTTCTGAGTACATTTCCACCAAGCATTCATTTTTACTTTGATAGATCATAAATACTTACGGTTGCTGGAAATGCAATGTGTTCATTTGACTTACATCTATAACCATGACAGTGTTTTACAAATTTAAATGTAAAGACAGTCAGTTGCTAGGAGAATGTTTGAAAACTTACAGAAATACCTTGTGTACAACTAAATTTTGGAAAATGTTTTTTTTTAAGTTGCCTATGATCATATTCATCTGTTTCTCTTAGCAACAACATCTTTAGGTTTTTCCATAAACCATAAAATATTTCTTTTTTCCTTGAATATTAATATCCTCTCATTGTACTTTTCTCAGTGTTTCACCATATTTTCTCCAAGAAATTTATCTATGCATGGAAGTAGTGATGAAATCCTGAAGATTAGTACATTGCTTCATCAGGTGAAGCAGGGAGGAGATCTCACAGTTATGAGAACTTTAGGCTGTTTAAATTCTTATTAGAGTGTATTGAATTATTTCTTGAGATAGGAAAGAATTTGCTTCCTTCCATTGTAGCAGGGAAAGCCCACATCAGGTAGGTCTTAGGACACACATTCATATCATCTCTTTTTATCTAAAAAAAGTTATAATAATCCAAGTCACTTAAAAACAGAACAGAAGACATAATGAGCTGTACCACAGCTAAGTTAGAAGTGGCCCAATTAGGCAGTAAGGGAGAAGTCAGACGAAAAAGTAACATCTTCCCTGGATTAAAACGCTGCTGGTTTTGTAGTTCATATAATTTTCAGAAACTTTTAATTAGCTGAGGAATGAGATGGGATTTTGTATCTGATGGATACCAAACAGGCTGCTCATGGAACGGGACTGAGGCAATACCTAGATAAGGGGCAGAAGTTTGGTCAGAAGCTGAAGGAAGGAGTGAGTAGCAGGAAAAAGGCCTGGGCATGGTGTTCTGGCCAGCACCTGGGGCCGGAGAGTCACCTCTTGCATCTTGGTTGTTCCTTAGACTTCAATGGAAACATCATCAAAGTGTGTGCGTGGCCTCTCGCATGAACAATTTTATGGGAGGTGATTGTCAGCACCTTCCTCCACAATTATTTATTGAGTGACTGCTGCCTCTCACTAATTTTGTAATGTGGACTTTTGTGTCTAGGAAGACATTGGATTCTATCTGGAAAAGTAGTTGTGTAACATAAGGGTCCTGTGGAGACCACAGACAGTACAAGTGACATAGACTAATAAATTCAGTGAGCTTCCAGGACGTAATGTTCATTGCTGCTTGAAGGCACCAGATAGAACATACACAAGGCCAAAGTCAAGGAATGAGCATTCCAGTATAGTAAAACGTAAGCATAACATGTACCAGGGGAAGCAACAGTCAGAGCTTAAGGGACATTTAACACATGAGGGAACACAAGCTTGAAATTTATCTTCTAGGTAACAGTGAACCATCAAAGTATTTCAGAGGTGATATTTATAATTGTCTTTCAAAGAGATTTTTCTAGGCACAGTGAAGAACATTATTTAGTGGGGAGGAAAATTAGAGGCACAGAAATCAGTTCAGCAGATGTGAAAACTAGGAGAGTAGCCAGGGTTTCTTTCTAAATTAATGACTATAAAATTATACTTATTTACCTAAATCTTCATGTTTGCATAAATAAAACAATCGTTACTTTGTAAGTGTGGCTACTCCCTTTTAAAGTGTGATTTTCTCCTTTATTGCTTCAAATTAACTATCAATTTCTGGATGTAGTTGGTTTCTATCAAATCTGGATAAACCTTAATCAAAAGATATATTCACCAAAGAAAAGCACACATTAAGTAAAAAGAAGATTTTTAAGAAAATTTCTCTCTGGGGTCAAGGACTTAGCTCAGTGGCACTGCATCCACATGGCAAGCATGAGATTCTGCATTTGATTCCCAGTACACAAAGAAAGAGAAAGAAAGAAAATTTCTCTCTCATCCAGCAGTTGTTTACCAAGCATGAGGAATGATTCATGTATTTGTGGGTTGCTTTTAAATTGTAAGGATGGTTTGACAGCTTACACAAAATATTATATTAGCAAAATATTCAGCTTTACTATTTTATGTGTATTTCTGTTCAATGTTTTTTTCTAATAACACTAAATTATATTCAGAGTTATTTTCAGTTCTGTATTACTATGAGTCTTTGGATTCCAATCGTGTGTCAATCTGTGACTTGTATATACACCAGTTAGAAATCAAACTATAACAATGAAACAGTGGACATCTCTTTTCAACTCTTAACATTTTGCCTTATTTCTCTAAAATTCTTTATTCTAATACAAATTCAATTATATCTTATATATTCTAAAGCATCTCAGCTCATTTCTGCTTAGTTGTTCATAAAACATACGTATGCTTACAATTCCAAATGCTTTATTGAACTTAAAATGAAAAAAAGAACATGAGTCTTTCAACCTTTGAAATGATTTTAGATAAAAATAAAATAGTTGTCTGAAATCATATGCACAAAAACCCAGAGCAACATGATCACACTAAGCTTCCTAATGATCTAATGTTCTTCTCACCCCTTCACGTCATTTGCAAGTAGGAAGGAGACCTAACAGTGGAAGGAGGATGATGGAAGTGGAAGCAATGGATAAAGAATTCAGATGTGCTCTGTCCATGAGCCACCCCCCCATGAGTAAGGTAACCATTCTGTACTGCAAGCGTGTGCTGATAAAATATAAAAATTAACAACTCCTTCATGAGTGTTACATAATTATTAAAAGATGGTTAAATATGAGAGATACCAAATTGTATGTCTGTTATTCAAAACTCAAATGTCAAATGCTATTTCATGTATATATATGAGGTCTGTTACTTAAGTGTGATATCCTAGTATTAACTGAAATTTTCAAGTGTAACTTTGTTCTCAAACTAATGAGATCATGGTGGATCTACTAAGGCTATTATCATAGCGTCAATTTTCTATGACCTAAACGTTCTCCCTAAATCTCATAATTTTACAGATATTTTAAGATTACAGACATTTTAAAATTATGCTTTCACACTCCAAATACTTTTTGCAGAACAGCATAAATTTAATGATTTGTTTGTAGCCATTGGCTTGGAAAGAGGAAGAGCTTTACATGTCTGTTTCATCTAAATGTGCATGTTTACAGTATGTTATTTTGAAGCTGTAGGGACGGCTATATTCCATCTATTACCTAAGGATACTCTTAGTAGATGAGAAATTTGCATGTTTCAGTAACACTACAATAAAGCTTGTCACAGTCTGTGACAGCTCGGATCACAGCCAAGATAAATTAAGCACTCTTCAGAGACCTTAGAGCCAAGGCGTGATGTGCACTCAAGAACATAAATGTGCTTTGGAAAGGTCATATTTTATTACCCTAAATATGAACACGTTGATATTGTTTAGAAACTACAAGTGTACGTACTTGAGAAGAAGATAACTGTTTCCTCACTTTCCATCCAACCAGAATGGGTCACTATTTGAGCTGAACAACAGTGTCTCAGGTACAGCAAATCAAAGCACAGCCAACAGCCGAATAATGATATACAAATGTCAAAATTTAGATGTTCATTATTGAAAATTAATTGTCCAAGTTCATAGATGGTAACACCTTAATCTGTTTGAGGTTGATAATGTACCTAAATTACATTAGATTTATGGACGTGTTTTGATTGGATCTAGGTGGTGTTGTGTATATGTGTCTGTGTGTTGTGTTTCCATGGCAACTGTGTGCCCAGTTTCAGATCACAGTTTTATACTTTTAAAGTACAAATTTCTGACCCAATCATAAATTTCCATATCCTAATACAGATATTCTTTTTGTTCTGAAAGGTAAGTGTGATATAGATCTGGATAGAGGCTCTGGTATAGCCTGAATTTATACTCACTTGATAGGTTTAAAGGTTTGAGCTTGAACTCTTATTTTGGAACAATTCAATGGGTTATTGCTTTTTTTGCTACATTACACAAAGTCTCAGAAATATCCAGAGATATTAGGAAAAGGGAATTTACAAAGCAGTTGAATATGTGCAGGCCCAAAACCAGCAAAATTTTTAATTTTATTGATTTCTTGCTCATATGAGACAAAGTTTTTAGAAATAAGACACACCTTATGAATGCACTGAGCTGGCACCATTATATCTTTAATTTAAGCTGCAAAATCATAACACCTCTTTCGAGCTTATGGTATGTCAATTATTGTATGAATCGTTATCCAAAGTTTGGCAAATGTTTTCAGGATTAATAAACAAATTATTTTCAGTTATTTGTTCTCTAATAAATGAAACTGTTACATTGTTAAATTGGTTAACAATTATATCACAGTACAACTAAAGCAGAAGTTCATTCCAGTAGACTATGAAATAGAATTAAAGGAGAAAGGACAACAAAAGGGAGACGGTGGTGACGTCATACCTAATTTTGCCTGTAGTACTTTTTTGACAAATCCGGGGTTTGACAAATCCCAATCACAACAGCAAAAATATGACAATAGATTTTCTGTTTTAAAAATTCGAAGCAAACAGTTGTCAGGTTGTCATGAAGCACTGTAGAAGTTTGATTCAGGAAGACATAGCTTGTGAAACTACTTTTCTGGAAGACTTTTTGATACTCATATGGCTCATCAAGTCTGACTCTGTGGGCCATGACAAGTGCACGTTGCTTTGCTTTGTCTTTTTTCGTTTAACCCAGCAAGAAAGGGGAAATCTGATTCTGAACAGACAGAGTGAGCCAGGGTTTAACTGCCCATACAGACTTTTCAGAATTATGACAACTAACATTTCTCTGAATCTTAATAGTAATGTCCTCTCTCTCCCTCCCTCCCCCCGTCATTTTATTTCTCTTTCTTTCCTTCCTCTCTTATATGTGAGGTTTGTAAAGTCACATAAAAGTCTAATACTCAGTAGCCAGGCAGCAGTTTTCACAACTTTTTTTCTACCAAGAACACTAATTTCAAGTATTCAAAAGCATAGAAAAAAATATATACATAATGAAAGTATAAATATATAATTTACACATATTTAAAATTAGATATACAAAATTTTCTTAAAAATAACCATATTGGTTATTTCATATGAATTAGTTTTTGAGAAAAAATAGGAACTACATGCACAGTAGTTAAAATAGACAGTATTTCATTGTCAGCTTTAAGATAATAATAGGAAACATAATGTTATGACTCATAGTCTGCCTGACTTTAATCCTTTTAGACATTGCAGCCATTTGATTAAGTGCTACAGGAGCTTTCTCTTCCAACACTCTCAAAGTGTCATCTGTCATAGCCTTGCTGTCACAGCCATAAAACATGACTGTCTAATGATATTAGAGCCAAGAAATATGATGCTGGGTTTGGCATTTCAGATCACAACCACTGCTTACTGTAAAGCATGTAGAATGGTCTCTGTGTACATAATAATAATATTGGCTGAGTACATGGACATGGCAGATGAGGGGGAAATAGACAAAATGGTAAAATTATTTTGCTTTTCTAGCATATTCAATATGGAATATCTTCAAAAAGTTACATATTACTCCATAATTCTGTCTTCTTTCTTGAAAATTATCATAAATGTATTGTAGACGTTTGAAAGTTCTGCACTTGGGCTGAATCACTTGATTAGAATACTTGTAATAGTTTAAAAGGCTTAAGTTAGCATTGGTTATTGTGGTTATTTGGTGTGGTTATTATATAAGTATCCTAATGCAGCCCTTAAAACTAAAAGTGTCAAACAAATGTGAAATACAATCTCATGGGCTTTGGAATAGATATCCATTCGGGGACCTAGATGAGATGTTATTAGACTTTCTCATTTTCCTCATTATTAAACCGTGCTTCTGATAACTGAAAGATATTCTTATAAATTAAGTGAAAAGTACGTGGGAAGAATCTAGCAAAGTGCTTAACATAGTAAACACTCACTAAATGGCAGCTACATTTATCACTGGAAATGTTATTGGAGGACTTTGGATATCTATTCATGTTCTTATGCAACGCCATGCTTTACATCAGTAATTTTGAAAATTGGATTGCTCTACTTGAAAAATTAAACAACTTTAGGAAGTACAATAGAACAAATTGATCATATTTAGTGCCCCCAGGAATCATTGCTTTGATTCAGGTAGCTTTGTGGGTTTTGAGATTTCTCAAACAAGACAAGGAAGAAACATGGAAGTAGAATCAACCTAGAAGGCCAGTAGGGAAAATGTTATATATTAGATGGAAGAATTTTAGTCAAACTTTTATGTATGCAGGACACAGTATACATATTGAACACATTGCTGCTCAGAAAGGTGTACAGAGTCCAGTCATATTTGAGCTGCCTTCTAAAAATACATGTCCAAGTGGAAGAACTGGAAAATACATAAATACCCCAATATAAACTCATCAAAGTGAAAACAAAGTACAAAAGTGAAGAAAAATTTGTGGAATGGTGGTGTGATAATTTCCTTGGACTCTTTTCAAAAATAAAACAACCATAACTCATGAAAATTATTTTTAAACAGCTAACTTTTTAAGTCATGGGAATTTATCCTAAAGGCATACACTGAATGGAGAAACATTTATTCAAGAAAATTTATGTAACTGCAGTCTGTGCTTTTCACTCAGTAACTGAGTCGCTTTCCTGCTTCAGTCCCGTGTGGTGGAAGCTCCACTATGGCACACTTAGCCAGAAGATGGACCTCGTTCTTGTCCCAGCTCCCAGGTGAGGGTTAGAACTTCTATTTGAGAAGGGAAAACTGCGAGCATTACTTATTCCTCCAAGCAGCTTCATGCTGTAAAGTGTTCGTGCTAGACAAGCAAGGCCAAGGGGTCTTAAATGTGCTACCCCACCTGTGCCTATTAGCACAAATAGAAACCCTAACCTGATATGGCAACCCAAAAATATTACAGTGCTTTATTTCACTACTACAAATGGGACACATTTCATTTTGAAAAAACTGGGAAAAACTTTAAACCCTGGGGGAATTGTGAAAAACAACATACCAATCATTTAACAATTAGTGAACATAACTGGTCATGATACCTCTAGAGATTTATTACCCAGAGCTTGACAGTACATCAGGAAATAGACAAAGAACCCAGTTAAAAGCACATTCATCTTTGTGTAGGCTAAGGGTAGACTCTGATCATTCCCAAGCCTGCACTATCTGAAGAACAATATCATAAGCTCTGTGTCATGAAGGGAATTGACCTTGTGGGAACAGATCAGTCATGTCACCAAACAAAAACACAGGCAAACAGTAACACCAGTGGGCAGCGGGGGGGGGGGCTCTCAAGAGTCAGAGCTAGTAAAATTTGTTATCTGAAGTGTAGCTTTACAAGAAGAGAGGACTGCATACAAGGAAATAGAAAAATAACCAAGCAATTGTGACAGAGCACACCTACCTACTTGGAGCACAGTAAGAACTGAGGTAGGAAGAGCCACTTGAGCCCAAAAATTTGAGACCTGTCTGGGAGCACAGTAAGACCTCATCTCAAAAAGAAAAATGTGAATAACACATGAAAAATAAAGTTACCAGACATTGCCTTTAAAGAATTCAGAATTGCAATAACAACCATTTTTAAACAAAGAAACCCACATTTGCCAAAGAATTAAAGGACATCATGATAGCAAATAGTAAACATAAAGCATGGGACAGAAATTATTTTGAAAAGAAATTAATAAAATTCCATGATGGAAACTACCATAGCCAAAGTGAGGGACTTTGGCTGTTTGAAAATCCTGCAAAGACTCTAGAGTTGGTTTTAGCTGGTACAGGAAAACAAAATCAGTGAACTTGAAGATAGACTCATAAAGATTAGGCAATGTGAAGAACAGAAAGAAAAAAGAAAAAGGAATAGAATCACAGAGAAATATGAACAAAGGAAATGAACATGCATCTGCATAATTAAAGTAACCTAAAGGAAAAGAGTTAATTAAATAGAAGAACAGATTATATGGCATAAGAGAACATACTATCTTTGAAGACTTGCATCACTCTACACATCCTAAAAGTCAAATGAATTCTAGTAGGATAAATACAATGAGATCTTCAACCAAACATATGAGAAAAATTTAAGGACAAAAAGAAAAATTTTAAAAGCAGTGTGCAAAAACTGACCTGCCCAACACACAAGATCTTCAATAACAATTTTTCTGACCAGCAACAAGAGAGGTCCAAAACCAGCCTTATGGCATATTCGAAGTAGCAAAACACAAAAGATGCATCAGGTGAGAGTCAACGAGTCAGCATAAAGGAAAGTAAAACCCAGATGTTTGAACCAAGCATACTGTATGCATGAGTTGAATATCATAACATATTTCATTTATAATGTACAATATGTCAATGAAATGTATGCCATCAAATATAAATACTTACAATTTTTAAATGAGAGAATGTTTTTCTAGCAAACCATCACAGAAGAAATACTAAACAAGCATTTTAAACTGAAAGCAATCAACAAGCAGTAATTTGAATACATGCAAAAGAATATTGATAAGAAATTACATAAAAGATTTTATAATTGCATATTACTTATGAATTTTATACTCACATGTTACTTCTGAATTTTATAATGGCATACTAGTCATACATTTTTCCATTTTATTCTATGAGACAATTATTACATTTAGATTAATACCAGACAGAAAAGTTAAAGAAAAAGGAAAAACACAAACCAGCTACATACATCTCAGTACCTAGCTGTAAAATGAAATGCTAAAAGAGAAATACAACAATGTATAAAAATTATTATATTCCAGGACAAGGAGGATTTATCCCAGAAATTCAATTTTGTAATAAACAACAAACAATGTAACTAATTGTATTCACCAAATAGATAACTACATAATTACTCAAGTAGGTTCAAAAATTGTTTTCAAACATCTAGCGCATTTTATGGTAAAATACTGAGAAAATTAGAAATAAAGGAAAACTTCACAAATTTGGAGAAAGTATCTGCATAAGTTTTCCAGGACGTTAACGTCCAATTCTTGTCCAATTGTAAAAGCCACCATTTCTTCATCACATTTTCGTACCTGCAGTCAGAAAAGCACTTTGAACATTTTGCTTGAATATTTCTGTCAAGGTGTTCTAACTTGTTATTGACAACCATATTTCTGTCACTTTGGAAAAGAAATTCTGGAAAATGAATTTTGCCTACATACTTCCTACGGGTGGAATAATGCAGGTTTTGTCTCTCGTGACTGACTTATTTCACCGGACATAATCTCAATGTTCATTCATGTTGTAGCGTGAGACATGATCATTTCCATCTTAAAGGCCAAATAATATTCTGTTTTCTTTCAAATAATATTCCACATTTTCTTTATCCATTCACCTGTTAATGCATGTTTGAGTTTCTTCTGTCTCTTGGCTTGTGAATAATACTGAAGTAAATTTATATATAAATAAATCTGCAAGATCTGGCTTTTGATATTCAGAAGTGCAATTGTTGATGAGCTACAGTCTCTTTTTACATGTTTGAGGAATATCTGTAATATTTTCAAAATAATTGCTCCATTTTGAATCATATGTATGATGGTTCCAATTTCTTTACACCCTTTTCTCTTCAACAGTGTTTGTCCGGGATTTTTTTCACTTGTGGATTCTATGGCCCTTCTACTTTCATTTCCCTAATGCTTAGTTAGTTGCGATTCTTCTGACAATACTTGTCGGCCATTTTATATCTTCTTTGGAGCGTTCTTATTCAAGTGGGTTTTTATCCATTTTTAACTATTTCTTTTAAGTTGTGGGAGTTCCCTACATATTCTGCATGTTAACTCTTTACCAGATGTCTGATTTTAAAATATTTCTCTCTTTCTCTAGGCTGTCTTTTCACGCTGTTGGTGTACCCTTTGAAGACAGAGAATCTTTCACATACAAAAGATATTAATATTTTCTTTAAAAAAAATGCTAATTACAAAAGTACAGCACTTTTATACAACTCAGAAATTAATTCAATTTAAAAATCATGGCACTAGACTGATATCTGCAGGGACAAAAAGCTGCAGCATTCCCAAGTATTTCCACCTCTCCTGGACAGTGATACTAATATTGCAACCATGGATGCTACAGATTCTGGAGACTTGGCAGAGCTACCACTCATGGCGCCAGCCTCCATGGAAAAACGCACCGTTTCTGGCTTGTGTATCTCACTAGTTTCAAAATGAGCCATAGGTTCATGTATCTGATCAAGCCTAAAGCATAAGAAACTCTGCCCACTACTTAGTGTAATTTATGACACATTGAAAAAATGGCTCTGTCAACATTTCCGATATGAGACAGCCTACATCTCCTTCAGGTGGAGAATTCCTCAAACAGAATGATTGACTGGCATTGTGGTAGAAAGTACTTAAAATTATATATATATATATATATATATATATATATATATGAAACACACATATCTAACTGGGAAGGATATTTTGTAGCATTATTACGACTGGTCCTATTCTAGAATTGAAACTACCAGGGCAAATTTCAAAGCTAAAGTTGTTTACTTAGGTAATATTCTTTTAGCTTTTTTAATTATAAGTTTGGTGTACAAGATTATTGAAATGCTTAAAGACATAAAAAAGGCCTTCTTTACCTATATTTAAATGGAAAATATATGAATAGTGAAAGGAAGAGTAGACAAGTAAAAAATGAATTGGGTTATCCAAGCTAACATCTGTCATATATGTGATGATAGATGTTTTAGCTGATCTCTTTCAAATCCTAGTGACGAAATTGTCAAAACAGGGCAAAAATAATGCTTGGGAAATCAATATTTCTTCATCAGTGACTAAAGTCACATGCAGTAACATTTGTATTATGAATGACAAGTGGTTCTAATTACAGATTTTCTCTTTAAAAAGTACCTGTACTCTCCTATACTTAATTTACTGTCCAGGGGACTTTATCCCAACTATTTTATTACTTCAATGACAGTCTTTTAATTTGCAAAAACATTTTCAAATATTATTTTCAGTATAAATATACTTACCAGGTCTTATATTCTTATTATGTTTTAAAATTTTTTTTCTAGGTGAAAATTTGAATGATACATTTTCAGGGCTTGAGCATCTGAAGTATCACAAATCTGTTGCAAAATCTAATCATTTACATTACTGTACTTTAGAATTTTAACTAATAATATATAAACAAGTATGTAGACCAACAATATGACAGAAGTATCCCATAAAGCTTTTTAAATTTTTTATTTTAAAGATAAAAGAATATAAACCCAAATAACCCAAAAACAATAAGGAAATACAAAATTATAGAGAAGATAGCAGGGAATTAACAATGGATGCTATATTACAAAATGATAGCTTCGCTTTTCTTACTCAGTTATACAAATAATGGCACGTTCGATTAATTAACCAGTTTTCTCCACCCTCATCTCCGTTGTTCTCCCACCCAATCAGTTGTCTTCCCTCTGATATCAAAAAACTTTTTAAACTAAACTTAAAGATATTTATCACGACAATCATGTATACAATATTTTTGCACTAGACCCACAGTTAATGCTAGAAACATTAAATGTTAGCTTCTTAGAGTAGAGATTAAACTGAAAAGCTTCTTTAAGCTAACTACTAAGCCCTAGTGTTGGATTGAAAATATCTGTTCTGTCCATACATAAGAAACAAACCAGGTTCCCGTGGGCTGTTTTTGTCTCCAGTTGTTTTTTTTAGTCCATTTTCAGTCAGACTGAGGGTGAATTTCGCAGATAAAAGATGCAGAAATGGTACTGTTAGTTTTTGCAGCTCCCACCCTGAGCCAGTGACAGGGGCAGATTTATACTATCCGAGCATTAGCACTTCAGGTTAGCATAGGGAGAGTGAGATGTAACAGCCACAAAATGCTTTATTTCATGTAAACCTGGCGTAAGTGAGAACTTTAAATGGTATTGACAGGAGTGTGAAGTTTCTTTTGTGAGAGCTCCACCTGCCTAAAAGTAGAAGCTTCCCCTGCTGCCGCCTGTGCTGTCCTCATCCGAGGGATAAACAGAAGCCTCCTCTCCAAAAAGTCTGTCAATCCAGCGCTTTGCTGAGCCGCTGAATTCATTTAAAGAAGAAAAAGTGCTAAATGAATACACTGTCAGACTAAAAATGATTTTAGTTTTGTGAAGGGAAACCTGGCATACTAATTACCTTGAATAATTATCTTCACAATGTAAGTTATATGTTAACCTATCACTGTGATAGTGAGAATTGCAATATGAAGCCTGCTTGCCTAGTCAGTTATTATTGGTATTAAATTTAGCAAGAAGTACAATCAAAAATTGATTTGTAAATGGCATAGGAATTGAGAAGCAAAATTCTCCTACAGTAAATATCACCAGAAAAAGTATTGATACTGTTTAATGTGGTATAGTTTTATTTTCTAATGTACTTGTAAATTGTATTAAAATATTCTGATGCTTTAAGCCAGATAATTATGTAATTATTTCTGAAGACACTTATGCTGAGTTACTGTAGAAATCTGCTGAAATATCCAACTGCTACCTTTGAGTTTTAATTTTTTCTTTTATTTTTGCCCAAGCAAATTATTGCAAAAATGATTTATTAGGGTTTTGAAGGTACAACGATTTTCTGCACTGTAAAGATTCTTCTAAGCCCTTTGATTGGTCTGACCGAAATGCACACCTCATACACCATACTCTTCTTCCTCTCAGCATCACAGTGGGAACATTTTTTCAAGTGCTCCATTTGAGTGCTGCTGTTTAATTGCAGTTCATTGGCTGCCACACAGGAGCTGAGCAAAGATGGGATCTGGGTAATACTCCTGATCCATTGTGCTTGCCTGGGCTCCTCTGCGGTACTGCGAGCATGAGCACTGCACAATGGGAGGCATTTGGGTGCTCACTGTGCATAATTATTAAGGTGTGACAAAGGGATGAAGGCATTGCAGAGGCAATCTGTTCCTCAATCTGGGCTGTGTGAGGACCGTTTCAGCACAGCAGAGTGTTAATTTCCTGAAGATCCCATGATAAGTTAGACAAGGCTTCTCTGACAAGCAGGTTCCCATGAAATGTACTGTTGTCACAAGATTTATTCCACAGTGTAATAAAAACCTTAGTGCATTGAGAGCTTTAGCTTTTGTAAGTGAAGAAACTCAACTTTTTATAAACAAACTATGTCCTCCTGCCAAGAGAAAAAGAATTTTTTATAATTATAAAGAGACATAATTCCCCTCATTTATAATAATTTTATTTCACTTAAGCAATGAGTAGTAAAGATCGTTTTATGATTTTTCTAATGCAAAAGGTCCATTCTCCACATGGAATCAATTAAAAGACATCCTTAACTGTTATACAAGCAGAGCTTATCAGTTCATAAATATTATTTACTTGTTCCAGGTAATTGAAAATTAATAGACTTATTTAAATTTAAAACATACATTATATAATAAAATTATCAGCTTAAAAAATAAAAATTAATGTTTGAATATGATGAATTTGAAAAGAAACACAGGGACTTTTTCTTCACTACCTTTTGACAGATCATCTTTAAAGCAAATACTGTAATCAAGAAAAGGAAATGAACCAATCATTTACTTTCAGAACATACTTGAATCACAGGAAAAAAAACTACTATACTGCAAGATACAATATACTTATTTTACCTTTTAGTTGGAAATATCAAGTTCTGTTATACAATTGTGCTCTGCAAAGTAACCTATCAACTCAGAAGTAAAAGTCAGGTTTCTTGGCACCCTGCAAAGCTTCAGACCTAGTTACCTTGGAGATTACTGTCTGTCTTATTCTACAGCTCAGAAGTCTCAGAAATCATCCTGAGAGCTAAAAGCAGTGGTCTTTAACTTGAGCCCTTGGGAGAAAAAAAATCAAGTACAGATGCAGCTTGGCGTGCACTTCCTCTTGGTTCTTTTAGCCTTCGCTCTGCTGCCATACTCAGCAGTTCATACAGTTCTGCTTTTTATGTATGATACTTTTCTAAGTCTCTTATAATGGTTTGAAAATAATTTCAAACATTTCTGTCTCTACCAGATATGTAGAAATCCAAAAAGATCAAACTAGAGACAGCCCACTCCAAAGCACGCGTCCG
The DNA here is from genome assembly GCA_004027595.1 of Dinomys branickii. Lineage (NCBI taxonomy): Eukaryota > Metazoa > Chordata > Mammalia > Rodentia > Dinomyidae > Dinomys > Dinomys branickii. The sequence continues at coordinate 7,056 of PVLD010011940.1, read as the reverse complement.
TTCCACGTAGACAGCAGCAGCAACTACTCATTCCTATTAAGGTCTTTCATAAGGCAGAAGTTAAGAGTCTTAAATTGAGATGTACAATGAAATAGAGGCACATCAGTTACACTCTTACCATTGGTGCTTCTCAGGTTGGTTTGTTAAACATAGAATTGTCAGTTCTTTCCGCAAGAGAGTCTATGACAGGTCCAGGTTGAGGACCACATAACCTATATGAATATCTAACAAGTATTTCCAGTTTTGGGGGAAATCACACTCTAAGAAGCAACACAGTATTCCTCAAATACACAAAAGATCTAGTGAATTACTGAATGATACCACTAACTTCAAGTCACACTACAGCACTCTCCTCTAATGGAATGTCTGTGAGCGTTCACCAAAGGAGTTATGTGGCTCCATTAGAGAGAACTACTTCCTACTCTTTCACCTTTTGCTTTTGTATTATGTGTGGCTGTATTACCCACTCTTTCAAAGTATTTTGTTTTTCTGAAGAAATTTCTACTCTGATTCTTAATCATCATGTGTTATAATGAAAAGATAAAACTATTTTACTAAGGCTCCTTCTACCATCGCTGTATCCAGAACTCAATGCAAGGGTCAGTTTACTTATGTGGAAAAATTATTAAAGATGCAATTATTCTGGAGATGGAGGAAAGCACGGAGGAGAAGAGGGGAAACAAAAGTAGAATAGATTAAATGTGATATTTATAATTAACAATATTCAAGAATGAATATATTCATTATGCATCACAAATATATGCTACTGACCATTTTTTTTTAAAAATACATATGTATAAGCAGTCAGACACCAAATTCACATCTCATACAATTCCAGGTATACAAAGCATCATGAACAAGAAAATCTGGAATGAAAACATAGATTAGTGTGGCTGTGTATGCCTCAAAGTGGTGAAGTCATTGATAAATAGATGTGCAGGTTTCCAAGTTGGCAAATATACTGTACAATTTATAACAAAAGAAGGCTACATATATCTTTCATGGTAATGTAATGTGAGGAAATACAGTATTAATAAAGAAAATATAAAATCACTCTTCTTACCTCTATGGAAAAAATGAGACAAAATTTCCTAATAAAATAAAGAGAAAATAACAATAGCAAATATCCCATGTATGATGATGTTAAAAGAGTGGCCAAAATGTTACTCAGTGTACAAATCACAGACGGTAAAGACTCTCTTTCAAAGAGGATACAAACAAGCAAAAGGACAAAACTTTCTTTGCAATGAACAAAAAGAAACTAGTAGTATAAGTAAAATATTAGCATATATCTTAATATATTTTTGAAAGAGTGGAATGGATAATCTGGGGAATTATAACTTTACACACACTGAATGGCATCGTATTGTACGATTTTAATGGAGTCGTACATGGTGTGTTATTTATATCGCAATCAAGAGCTGTTGTTTCAAATGAGAGAAAAACAATCCAATCGTACTGATTATATTATTTATTTTGTTGTAATGCTATTATACTCTTGTTTCACTAAAAATGAATTTTAGAAAAGAAAGAAATCCCATCCCCCCAAATCTCCCCTGATCGATTTCTTAAAGCTCTTGGTGAATGTTTTTCACTGCCCTTGTCTGACACAGGTTAGCAGAAGCACACATTCTTAAAGATTGGGCAAACCAATGAGACTACCCCTTTTTAATGATGGACAAAGAGAAGGTAGGGAAAAGATGAGAAAAGCACAGCAGGGTGAGGGGGGAAGAGAGGGGTAAATGTGCGTGAGTTTCCTGTAGCTGCCATTACAAGTTACTACAAACCGGGGAAGAGAAGGAAACAGAAGTCATTGCCTCAGAAGTTCGAAGGCGAGAAGTCCAAAGTCACTACGCTGAGATGAAGGTGCAGGCAGACCCTGAGAGGCTGCAGGAAGAAACCCATTCCAAGTCTTTTCTGTTTTCTCATGGCTTCAGACATGTGGTGCTTGTGGTCATGTTATTCCAGGTTTCAAGCCCAACATTTTCAAACCTCTCTCCCTTGCATCTGCATACCGCCTGCTCCTCTGTGTATCTCCTTATGAAATCTCCTTTTGTCCTGTCATAAGGATACATACAATTCCATTTAAGGCCCCCCAGGTTAAATGCAGTCACACGTATTCTTATAACAAGGAAGTAGTGGAGATATTCTAGGCAGACGCATGGAAGAATGAGCAGATTGAGCTGGCCCAGACATGACAATCTTCTTATTTCAAGGTCCCTAACCACGTCTGTCGTTTTGTGTCCATAATGAACTTACATGCACAGGTTCTAGGGGTTACAGTGAGTGTATGCCATTTTTAAACCTGCACAAGGAGAAAACAGGAAAAAGAAGATTTCTAACAAGAAGTTCAAGCTAGTACAGATGGTGATCACTGGAAAAACCTGAGGCTGTACCAGGTATATCTAAGAGCAATTCTTTTTATTTCTTTGTTTCAAAGAGAATTTAAAAAATCAAAATAACAACAACATAGAAACAAAACAACACAAAAACGATAAAAATGATACAGGGTTTCAGAACAAAATGATAGGAATTAACAGTGGTTTTATATTACATATTGGTATCTTTAACAAAGTTACTCAGCTTACCAGATATAAGAATGCAAGATTGATCAAACCATTGAAGAGACTAGATCAATTCTAAGCAGTATGTCTTGCTGGGATAAAAAGTTGATGTTTCTAAATTTTCTAGAAACATTACTTTGAAAACAAAGCCTTATAGAAAAAGCTACATTTTACATAGATAGTAATGTGTGCTAGAGATAACCATGAGAATTTAATCCCTAGCTGTGCTGGGAGTGGGATTTGGGATGAGTACTCGAGCTAAATCTATCTAAATAAGAAAGTAGTGTCAGCGCCTGGCTAGCACTGAGTTTCATTGGGTTTTAACCACACTGTGCTTTGGTCATTTCAGTTCTGTTCTTTCAAGGCTCCTCACTCATTTCTGGGAGCCATTTCATTTAACTCCATGCTACACTTTTATCTTCTTTGCTCTTATATTTGACCAGATTGTTTTCTGTTTGAGTGAAAGATTGTGCTGACACACATTCCTACTTGAAAATAAGGTCTCAGGCCTAGTGAAAGAGTAGTTCCATGCACCTGCCTGATAGGTTGTAGTTTTAATTCATTAAATCTTAATCTTCAAATCTGATGCGACTTTCTGTTGTCATAAGGACACATTTTGCTGTGAGAAGAAAGAAGGAACTCAGACTGACTTCAGAAGTACACAGGTATTTGGCATGCGCAATATTACCTGCATTCTGCTACACTTAAATTTCAGGCTTTCTTTGTTTAATGGTGAGGTCAATATCAGAGTTTATGATGGGGTAGAAGTAAAGAGATTGCCATTTATGGGCTAGTCGGAATGCACCAAGAGAAGACCTCTTGTGTGGGGCTCTGTGAAAACTGGTTTCACAGTGTTGATTATAGTTAATGTGTTCTCCAATTTCCAGATTCATGGATATCTTCAAATGCCCCCCAGAAGAGAAGTATACAACATTTTATAACTAGGAGTCAGGCCAGCTCATCTTTCCAAGGCTTTCTGGCAGGCTGTATTAGAGTTGCGTCGCCTCCAGGATGAAGCTGGACAAATAAAGAGGTCAAGGATTCTTCTGGAGCCTCCAGGACATTTAGTGAGAGGAAGGAGTGTCCCTAGGTTTCCAAGTAAAGGGCAAAGGAGGCCTCTAAAACAACCTCTCAAAAGGCTTCTATATTTCTTCCAAAACATGAGAAGCTAGTGTGTGACTCTTGCCAAGAAAAGTTTAAAGCTTGGAACTGATCCTTCCTGATGGCATAAGTATAAAGACTGCAAAGGGTAAGCTACACTTCCTCTGCTCATGGAAGAAGGGTTTACAGGTTTATCCACTGACACATTTAGCTTGTTTAAGGGAGCTGACCTAGTTCTTTTCCTCGGGAGGACTGCCTGTGTTTCTGAATGGACCTTCAAACCAGGGTTTATGATAGACTAAGGTAGAAGATGGTAGAAGTCCCAAGTGTATTGAACTAAACTTCTTTAAGCTATTTTACAAAGGGAATCAAATGGTATGTACTGCAGAAATGTCCCTTTTTTGTACCTCATCCAGTTCAGAGCTCTTTCAAAAAATAACTATGAATAATCAAAAAGTATTTCCAGTGAATTTGTTCTTTGATTTTTATAGAGGTGAAATAATTTTAAGGAATATTAATAATTTGCCTCTGCAGCATCACATATCAAATATGAAAAATCAAAAAAGTTACATAGACAAAATACTCAATTTTCATAATATTTTCTCCATTCTGATTTTCTATTGGCTACACATGACTCTCATTCCACATCACGGCTCCAGTAAAACTTTGTTACTGACTGGTCCTAAACATACATTGCTGTTTCTGTTCTCTGAAACACTGCATGGGATTGCTTCAAATGTTACTATTCGTTCAACATTTCTTCATTTTCCCATCCATAAGGAAAAATTATTGCTTTTTGGATTAAAAACTATAAATAATCTATAGTTCTATGGTGATATTTAATCTACTTTAGAAACCTGTCATGTTTTGCTTGGCTATTTCATTTTTACCTCTGTGTAGCAAATAATTCCGCAATGTCTGTTATATGCCAAGAATTGTGTTGTACTTTTAAGTAAACAGAAAAAGTTTAAGCATTTTGTCAGACAGTTAAATTAGTCTTTAAAAATAAGTTTTTAAATCACTCTATGGAATACAAACACGAATCTGATGTGATTTTTACTCACAAAGGAGTTCACTGCTATAATATCACATATAATAATATCTGACCAACGGAAAGCTCTGCACATTCAGTTACAGGCAGCATCATGGAGCAGACGTGAAGCTCCTGGCCCAGGTTATAACTAGCAACTTGTTCATAGCTGTTCAAAACTCTCCAGTAAATCTGCTTAACTTTTGTGCAACATATCCCAAACAAAACTATGTTAAGATTCTCATTTATCAAAAACAGTAGAAGTAGCCAAAGATAAATAGGTTACACGTGTGGAGATTATTTGAGTGAAGAATGTGTACGAGCAAATCCTTGTGCTCATGTATGTGTGTGCATGTATGTACATGCCTTAAAAAGTGATAGTCTCCAACACTGTTGAAGAAATCCAGAAATGATGATAGAGAAAAAACTGATAATGATTTTGGAAAGTACAAACTTTCTCTTGCAGTAAAATCTTCCCTTATTCAAAACCAAAGGGAGTCTATGTCCAGAAGGGGTTGTAAGAAATTAATAGGGTTGGCCCAGCTTTAGGAGTTTTTGCTTCCTCTGCCACCCACATTGTCCAAACAATGTACATTCCATGTGCTACCACTGCTGTCCAGACACAAACCCTAGGCAGCACATAAAAGAGTATCATCCCCTTAGTTTGCTATGGGAACTTTCCTAAACATAGAACACAATTCTTTCTCTGTATTTGATGATCTCAGGTATCGGAGCTACTGTTCTTTCTCCCATTTTATTTCTCCTTACTCTACAGTTCCTTTTTCAAATTTGAAACTCTTTACTGTAAAATAGCCCATCTTTTTCCTAACAAGTTTTCCATACAAAGTCTCCTTCTTCTGCCTTTGGATCATGCAGATAAAAATATCCCTCAGATTCTACTAAGGCTGAGATTGTCACAACTGTATCTCCATCACAGCCCCCAACCCTCAGAAATGTCTTGGCCACAAAGGTGATATCTGGACACATCTCTAGTGGTAGTGCTTATAAATATCAATAAATTATGATTTTGTCTCAACAAACATTAAAAGCATTTACCAAAAAATGGATAAAAAATGTTTCAAAGCTTTTGTTTTATTTTAAAAAATGATTTTGAGAAATCCAGTTATAAAGCATTCTTACATCTGGCAATCTGAGCAACTTGGGTGAAGGTAACAGTGTGTACTATAACAGCCACTGTTAATTCCTACCATCTTGTCTTGCAACCCTGTATCGTTTTTATCATTTTTGTGTTACTTTATTTTGTCTGTGTTGTTGGTATTTTGTTATTGCTTTTTATTCTCTTTAAAATTAAAAACAAAGCAAGAGAAAGGGTAAACAATAGATAATAAGAAGTAGCACACGAGGTCTCAGAGGGAAAGGGCTCAGGAGACGGAGGAGGAAGAGAGAGATGGGAAGGGAGGCAGACAGGAAAAAACCGAGACGTACTACCTGCATGCTCCACACAGGATGTAACCACTCAGCACTGCAAGCATGTATTAAAAAACATAAAACATGAAAATAGAAGTATATCTAATTTAAGAAGAAATATTTCTGAAAATAAATTTTCCATGGAATATATACTAAATATAATAGAGATTGACAGTTGAACCAACGAAAGATATACAATTGAAGATTTCTTCTCTGTTTTATTTCTTGCAAAATTAAAAGCAGATCTGTCTTGGTTATTTTCCTCTCTTTGCTGAGACTAAATACCCGATGCTCAAAACTGAGGAAGGAAAGGTTTATTTAGGTCACATTTTGTGGAAGTTTTACTCCATGATCAGCTACCTCCAAGGCGAGGTGGTAAGACACAGGGGCAACACTTCAATGCAGCAGAAGACAGCAAAAGCAAAAGCAAAAGGGGGAACAAGCCTCTTTTCCTCCCTTATATTGTGTTTCACCTATGGGCCCACTCCCACACCACCGAGTGCCCTCCTCTTCTACAAGCTGAGAATATTTACAAAGGACACTGGCCTGCTGCTGAATCACTTAGTTGAACTTTTAAACTCAGATTGATACAGTGAAAACCATCCAAGAGCATAAGGACATGTCCTTTTCACCCCAGGATGTAGAACAGCTGAGTTACTTAGTTAAGCTTCTAGACTCAAGGTGACATAATGCATCAACCATAACAATCCACCTCTTATAAACTGACAACCAGAGACATTTCTTTAAACCAGTTTCCAGGATCCGGGGAAGATGGAGACCAGGTGAGCAGCAAGGGAGCGAACCTCCTTAATAAACACCACCAGCTCGAGACAGACTTGGCGAGCGTGAATGCCAGGACCTCGGCTGGGAAGTTTAAACTGGGCATATTTCTCTGAGATGCCGGGGGAGATGTGGTAGGGCGGACCAGGCTGC
>PVLD010011939.1:0-62706 GCA_004027595.1 Dinomys branickii | reverse complement strand
ATGTATGTATGTATATAGGAATATATATGAATATACATATGTGCAGGAGGGCTAACATGGTTCTACTATTGTATTATATCACTTAATGCTAAGCAATAATCGATGACAGGATATTAGATTAATAGTGTATATCTGTATGTGTTAGCCTGAACACACACTTCGAAGATATCAATATGTAAAGCAGCAACAAGCGGTGGTTTTTTTCTGTTGTTGTTGTTGTTGATGTTGTTGCTGTTGTTGCTGTATGCCTGTTTTCTTTCTTGTCTTTGGATTTTTGGTTCTTGTGTTGTTGTTTTTTTTTTTTTCTGTTGTTGAGAGGATCAACTGTCTGACTAAATTTGCATGTCTGTATATGGGTCCATACATCTACAATTCGAAGATATCAATGGATAAAGCAACAACAACTGTTGAGACCATATCACCTTATCTATAGATTAGTTGTGATTGTACTATTTTCTATGATAATGGGTGTCTGTTTGTCAATAGGTTTTTGTACTTTTATGTTTCTAAAATAAAAAATAAAAAATAAGAAATAAAATAAAATAAAAGAAATGGCTGGTCACTGTGATGCATATTATAACAACCAATTCCCAATTGACAAGCCATTCTGCCTCTGTACTTCCTTCTTGCTTATCCCATACCAGCCCTACACCACCAAATATCAGGGCCTTGTATTTTGGGGATGATCCCAATCCATGCCCATCAACCTAGAATAAATCTACCTCAAAATCTTGGGTGTTGTTTTGTTGTTAATGCTTGCCATTGCCTCTGGTGCATTGACCAGGATGACTTACCATGCTGACCTCTTTGGTCACAGGTTGTGGCCCTCATAGGTGGAACAAGGGTCTTTCTAGGTCCTGATGTGAAGTTGTGCCCTTGAGATTTCTTGAGTCCCCTTAGAGGATTCCTGACTCCCTGTTTGAGCAGCTTACATCAGACCCCAAAGGAAGGAGGACACAGTCTTTCTATCTGCCTACCTGAGTGCCTGATTCCAGTAAGATCCCAAAGGCAACCCCAGTTAGTCTGTCTGTCAGTCTTGCTCAGCTCAGGCAGGGGGCAGTCTGATCAACCTCCATTAATCAGGACCACCCTTAAGGGAAATGACTTGGAATGCTTAACCTCTGAGTGCCTGCTGAATGAATTTGTGAGTGGAACTGACAGTATAAGCAATAGGCTGCCCCATCTGTGCACCAAAACTAGGAAGCACTAGTCACAGAGGTTGATTGGGCTCTCACCTGTGGTTTTGTAGCAAGTGACATATGGTATAAAAGAGGCCTCACACTCTCCTTAGCTGAGTGGTGCCTAAGTCTGAGCAAGGGCGCTTAAATGGGCAGGCAGGCATCTTAATGACCTCTCTCTGAGTGGTATCCACCCTTTGTATATTGTACCATTATTCAAGGGTACACAACATACACACATAAGGAGTCAGAGAAGGAAATTAATTAGTCAAAACCCACAGTCCCTAACTTTAGGAAAAGGGCTTTTTTGAGATTATGGAGTTAAAAATTAAACAAAACCACTCCCTGCATCTCAAAGAAAAAGAAGGAAAAAAGAGGCACATTCTTCCTGAAAATTCTTCCTTGGCACACTCATAAACCACCACAGTTGCTGCCAACAACTATATCTTCACTTCCTTCTCCCAACTCATCTACTTCCAGCCAACTGAACTGGTTCCAGCTAGCCAATGCCTGCCATAGAGGCACAACAGCCCTCCCTTGAACCTTCACAGATATACCTGTTCTGGTCAGATTGTGTCATCTAACACCCCCCCCCCCGAGATGAATGTCAGCAATTCCTTCTGAGTTCCTCATTTCAACTAAGGAAAAATTGGCCTGTAAGCCCTAATGAATCAGTTGCCATGGCCTTTTCCAAAAGCTGCCCCACCTAGAAGCATAACATCAGTCAAGCATTTCTCAAAGACATCACAAAGAGGGGAGGGCAAAAAGCTCATTAATCGCTGTTAACCAGAAACTTGATAAACGAAAAGCATTTGATGTCCATAAGAAAATCCAGTGTGACAGACGACCATACTCTCTGACTATGAGTTATAAGGGCTATGGACAGAAAAAATAAATGCCTCCTCATCTGCAAGACACAAAGAAACCTGACTATCCAGGACCACTTCAACCTGAACCTATTCTTACCCTGTCAGGCCTGGATGGGTACAACTGATTGAGCTCTATAAAATTGGGCCTCTGAGAGCCAGTCATTGCAAAAGCTGACAAACTTATGACTTTCCTGATAGACAATGTAACAGAATTCTCTAACTTCAAAAGTCCTCTTACTTCTGTCAAGCACAAAGATGAGCCTGAGAGGACATCCTAGATTTAAAAGATGCCTTCCTCTGCTTGTGAGTTGCTCACATAAGACAAAGCTCAACTCACTTGGACTCAATTGCCACAAGAGGTTCAGAATTCTCCCACTATCTTCTGGAAGGCCCTAGCAACAGATTTGGCTCTAGAACAGCCTGTTTCTCTAGCCCTTCCAGCTCCATCATGGTCCCTTGAGCAAAGAGTATAGACTGTCAAACTGCTAACATATACCTCTCCTGCCTGCAAAGCCAGTTCAAGATCTCCAAGCTGCCAATGCTGCCAGGATTGCCCTCCATATACACTGCATCAGTCTTCTTCTCCCCACAGTCTGCCAGTACACCTGCCTGGACCTAAGGAATGCTGCCTTCTGCCTTCAACTGGCCCCTGTCAGCCAGCCCCTCTTAGCAACTGACCTGGATTCAACCTCCCAAAGGTTTTAAAATTTGTTTCTTCTTTTAAAAAGCACTCCTGATTAATGACACCCTAGCTGTCTGCTGGAAAGACACAAAAGTTCTGCTACAATATCTGGCAGAAACCGGTTACAAGAAAAAACCTGCAAATTCCTTGGAGCTGCTGGCTTCTATAGAATCTGGATCCTTGAGCTCACAAAAACAGTGATGCTTACTCAGACTGTCAGCTCCTGGGAGCACTTGTTCAAATACTTGGATCCAGTTGCTAAGGGCTGCCTCCACACTTTGCCTCATGCCTAATAGCCATTGTCTTTCTGATCAAGAAAACTGACAAGCTCACCTGAGGTAGAGACCTAACTGTCTAGGTGCCACATGCTGTACTTGACCTCCCGAATAACTGTAGGCTAGTACAGATGCTAAGTACACCCTCTTTATGAATGGAAGTAGCTCTGTTAGGAATGAAGTTCAACAGGCTGGATATGCTGTGGTCACCTTGGATAAAGTTACTTTGGCCAAAGTGCTCCTTCTACCGCTTCCTGCTGCTGTTTGGAAACGTGCCACCAATGCAAAATGATTCAATCCAGAGCCTTAAGTCCTCTCTGGGATCCAACTGACAGAAACATCAACTCTAGCCAGAAAAACTTTACTGAGTACTCCTGAAAGATCAGAGCCAGGCCTGCCCCCATCATTTGTTCTGCAAGCTCAAGCCACAGCACTGGCATCCATATTCTTGCACCCAGCTCAGGCTTCAGCATCTGTATCACTGGCCTTGATCTCATGCAATATAGTGAACTCTACAGAGAAATAAACCCAAGGCATTCCCTGCCTGAGCTGAGAGGGCAATAAAAATTTCTAGAGTCCTGCTGTGTAAAACCATCCCGAGATATGGTCTAACTTTGAACATTGGCAGGAACAATGGGCCCGCATTTGCAGCAAAGATAACTATATAAATACTATATACAGTATACAGGCCACGAGCTCTAAGAAATTGAGAAAACAAAACATAACCCTCCAGATACAGCTTTTAAACAGTTAAAAGGCAGGTTATATCTGTAGACATTTCTGCAAACAGACATAACCCAGATGCATATTAACTACCTCAACAAGTCTTAGAAATCCAGTCTTAGATCCACTGGGGAATTTACCTGGACCTGACAGCTTACTCTGAAGAGAAATTGCCCTCAAAGTCCTTCTCTGGTCACTCTGGATGCTGACCAGTCCATGGACAGCTGAAGCCTGAGGACACCATTCATAGGACTGCTCCATACCTCAGTGCATTACTTCCCTTGACTTCTGTGCCTTTTCAGGCTTCTACCCCAGTCCTCACCTTGTCTTAGCTCTAGGATTACCCTGAGAGAATAGAAAATAACCAGTAAGGGCCTTACAAATGGTGAAGATTTGACAAGCTTCCAAGGAATGTTGCACACTCTCCTAGATCAGATTAACTCCTTCACTCCCTTGTCAGAGTCAACTTAGGGAGAAACCCCATAATAAGAGAAACAAACCACAAACTCCTGGTGGAAATTTTTGATCTTAGGACTTGGATAGGGCCCATCTTAGGACCACTGACAGCCCCAGTGTTATTGCTTCTAGATGGGCCTTGTCTAAGAAGATCACATGTAACCTGGCCAGCAAAGATTTACTGGGAAAACTAAAAGAAGAGGGAAATGTAGGAGGAGATGCCCCTCTAGCCAGTTTACTTCAGTTTGTTAGTTGCTGAGATAATAATTCTTGTTACAATTGCTGTTACTTTGGTTTATTAGAAATGGCTGGTCACTATCATGCACATTGTAGAAACCAATCCACAAATAACAAGCCATTCTGTCTCTGTACTTCCTTCTTGCTTATCCTGTCAAGCCCTAGACCACCAGAGATCATGGCCTGATATTTTGGGAATGATCCCAATCAGTGCCTGTCGACATAAAATAAATCTGCCTCCAAATCTTGGGTGTCGTTTCAGTGTTTACGTTTGTTGTTGCAATGCAAGAGATAGATTGGTATTGCCATGTGGTGCTTAATATTTCATGAGCAGAGTAATCCTTCAGATCTTGAGATTCTATTCAATCCAGCTATTTCACTTCTGGGTATCTTCCCGAAAATGTTAGAGACATCATATAACCACCATTGCTGTAACTGTGGTTACCCATGTTTATAGCAGCACAATTCATAATATGTAAATCTTGGAAACAGCCGATAGTCCACCAAGAGGTGAAGAGATAAAGAAAATGTGGTGTTTATACACAATGGTGTACTACCGTGACATAAAAGAAAGCATGGAATTATAGAAAAATGGATGCACTTTGAGACCCTAATATTAAGTGAAATAAATCAGGCACATAAGCTTAAATATCACATGGTGGGTTTCTCTTACACAAGAAACTCAAAGTATAAACAAAGAATAAAATAAAAGACAGATAATAGGAAATAAGAAGACAGATATTTTTCAAATGGGAAAGGGACTAAGAGATAGAGGGAGGATGGAGAGGAGAGAAAAGGAATGATAAAATAACTGAGATGTGTCATGTACATATACCAACTCCTCATCAGGAACTGTTATGGTTGATATATTGTGTCAACTTGGGGAGTCTACAGGTTTGGCTGAGTGACTCAGCAGGAAGCTAGGGTGCTTACTTTGTATATATCCTGAGCCTGTGGAAGAGGAGGGAGTCGAGATGGTGGAGATCATGTGAGAGTTACACGCCCCCACCTGGGTGGGGGTAGCCTGTTTACAATGTAAGGGAAGGAAAGAGCCTGTTTGCTCCCTATTCCTTCCTTTTTGCTCTTGTGGTTTTGACTCTATACTGCCGCCATGAACTGTTGCCCTCTGCCATGTGCCACTCTGCCTCTGAGCCAGCTAAGTATGGACTGAAGCCTCCACAAACTGTAAGCTAAATAAACCCTTCCTTCCTTCATTTTGGGCATTGGGTATTTTGTCTCAGGGAGAGAAAAGTAACCAAGACAGGAACATAATCAGTATGTACTGCAAATGTGTATTTAAATTGAAATTTTAATCAACTAATATTCACCTAAAATGGTCAATCAGTAATATTGATTTTGACTTAATTTCTGTTTATGATCTGAGTAAGCAGCAACCATGTGGTCAACAATACAGAGGAGCTAAGGGCCACACTTAGAATATAACTGGGGCAACACTGTGGTACATTTTTTCAAAGAAAAGGGCAAAGACATGCGGTTTACCCAGAGCTGAATCCCAAGATAACTTTGTCCTCCCAGAAGTGAACTTCTCAATCTCTTAAGCTCCTGCTCTGACCCAACCCACAGCTGTGCTCAAGGACCCAACTAGAATAAAGGGCTTACTTTGAACCAGGTTCTACTTAGCCTGGAGTTTTGACAGGGGCTGCAATGTTTGTTATACTGGTGAAACACATAGCCATAACTCTGCTTGGGTGGCGAGAGCACTGAGACAGAGAGAAACAGAAGGAGAGAACACAAGTACATCGGGCTACTTCGCTACTCAAACAGTGGTCCACCAGCCAACAACATCAGCATCACTCAGAAATATGGAAGTCCACAATCTCAAGTCCTACCGCATTTTAGCCAGTTCTCCAGGTAAAGCCTGAGAATCACGTATTTTGCCTTTGGCTGAGGAAAGGGAATGACATATTTTCAGGTGCAAGTAGCTACCACACTCCTCTGTGCTCACTCTTTAGCTCCATGTCTGAATGCTGAGGTAATCCTGGAGGAAAGGTATCACTGAAATTATTAACTAGACAAGGAAGGAAAGATATGGATTTGGAACATTTAGGACTCATTAGGCAAATTGAAGGAAAGATATTCCCTTCTGCTTTGCCAAGCACAGCCATGGCACTTTTCAGCCAATACTGAAAGGTGTGTTCAGACTCCTCAAACATCTGCTCCTTCCTATGAAGAGATGACCTTACAGTGCTGACCTAAGCCATCAGATAAAAGCACTTCTGCTCTCCTCTACCAAACACAGAAATGCATTTCCTTTCCTCCTGTGTCAGCTTTTCATTTCTTCAACCAACACCAGAGATAAATCACCTTATAAAGAGGAAGAGTTATTTGTAGATCATAGTTTCAGAGGTCTCAGTCCATGGTTGGTTGGCCCCTTTGCTTTGGGTCTGTGTCAAGACAGTGCTTCATGGCAAGAGCACATGATAGCAAAGCTACTTACCGCATGACAACCAGAATCCAAAGCAGAGAGAAAAACAGTAAGAAACCAGTGTCTCACATCCCTTTTGAGGGCACTACCCTGTAATTCGAGGCTTCCTCAACTCTTAAACTTTATACCACCTTACAGTAGCACCAAGCTAAGGACCAAGACTTTAATATGTGAGTCTTTGGGCGTTATCCAGATCTAAACCGTAGCACTCCCGTACATCTCTCATCAAGGGAGAAGGACTCTTCTTATATAAGACTAAATCTTACAGAGAACTCTGGAAGGGAGATATCTGCTTCCTCCTCAGAAAACGCACTGCACTGATAACTCTTCACTGGCTCCATCCTGTTGCCATTTAAACATCCTGATCTTCTTCCAATTGTGCTTTAAAAAGGAGAGGACCTTATTCCATTTAGTACTCTGTAAACTTTCTTATTCAGCTGTATTGCCTTCAAACTAATTCAGGTACAAAAAAAATTCAGGTACTATAATATTTCAAACATAAATATAACTGTGTGAACACTATACAAATATTAACATATATCCATGTTTGTTTCAGAACCAATTGTGTTTCCCAAATAAAATAGTATAGCTTCAACTAAGATTCCTTATGATTCTCTCTCGATTCTCTAAGAGGTAACCACTATCCTTAAATTAGTGTACACACTGCTTGTGAATGCTTTATGTCCATTTTACATGAATGTGTAGCCTGTGCAACTTAAACTATTATTTTGCAAGTTCTTAAACTTCAGCTAAAAACTAAAATAACATATGAATTTTCTGTAACTGTTTTACACAAACATTGTTTTTAGATGCTTATTGTATTGACTTTATACTTTCCATATACCTATCCTGTTGTTGACATAAATGTTCCCTTTTATAAAATCATGTGACACATTCTAATTATTGTTTATGCCTCCAGAGCTTTTGAAATTCACCTACACAATGTATCCCATACTCTGCTCATGACTTTACCCTTATGTGGGCCTTCCATTTACAACCAAAGTCCTTCTGCCTGAATACACCCTTTGGAATCTTTTTTAAAAAGAATGTATTATGGGAAACAACACCGTTTTTGTCAGTTTTGTTTTCCCTGCCCTACAAATATCTACATAATACAACGCTTTCATTCTTGAGAGATACTTTTACTAGGTAAATAATCCCAAATTGGCAAGTTTTTCTTTCTGCACAGTAAAATTACTAATCCATGATTTTCTTCCACTGTGTTTTACTTTCCTCATTGTAGGGGTTTCAGTCCATAGCTGGCTGGCTCCAAGGCAAGAGAAGCATGGCAGAGGAGCACGGCAGAGGAGAAACAGCTAATGCCATAGAGGTGGAAAGCAGAAAGTGATCAAGAGAGGAAGGAGACCATGTCCCAGTGAGCCACCTCTTCCCACTGGAATTCACATCTCAGTAATACAGCAGAGTGATCCACTGGTGAGTATCATGCTCCCATGATTCAATCACCTCCCAAAATCCCATCCACAAGGTTTTAGAGGGACATCTATTTATAAACCATAACAATATTTTTATTAAAAAATCTGTTATTATTTGGAAGGTCATCTCTTTTCTGTAATCTAGCACTGTTTAAGGTCTTATCTTTGCCTTTGGTGTTTCTCTGTGATGTGTAACCTGGGATAGTTTTTTTTAACTGCCTCACTTTCATTAGGTTTCATGGATCTACAGAATGGGTTGTTGTATCTCTTCTGGGAAACTTCTCAACTCTTACCTATCCTACTACTGCTTTTCCCCCATGCTCTCTCACTCCTCCCACAACTGTGATTAGAAATATGCTAGAATCTCTCACTTCATGCCTCTTAACTTTCATTTGATTCTCTGTTGCATTGATTCTGTGCTATATTCTGAGTAATTTTTTCAGATCTACTTGTTTTTCTATACCCCTTATTGTGTTTTGAAGTCTAAAAATTTTTTATTAATATAATCAGCCATATTCTACCTTCTTGCCCTTTATATATATTGTAACCCTTTATAATTCTTGAAACATTTCATGTTGTTTAATAATTCTACTTTCTGATAACTTTCTGAGTCAAATATTCATACTTCTTCTGATTCCTGCTCTTTATACCTCACTTCTTCTGTGTGTGTGTGTGTGTGTGTGTGTGTGTGTGTGTACCATTTTTGTTGGATCTGTAGCTTCTATAACTTTGAGGAAATAATCTAAGACCTAGTTTAAGAGTGGATTCCACAGGGAGGGTTTACATTTGTTTTAACCATGTACCTTGGGGCTCTACCAACCAGAATCAATTTAAGGTAAATCTTTGGCTAAATATTTTTAACCTGTTTGGGCAGTTTGAGTTTCTACTGCAAACATACATGATGGCTGATTTGTGACTATAAATTTTAAGGTTTTTTAAAAATTTTTTTGCTTGGCTTTGTTTTTGTTAGCTACTTTTCATTCCTCTTACCTATTCAACTCCAAAATTTGACAGGGGCAACTTGCCTTGGAGCCCTTGATCAAGTGGTTGATGATGAGAGTGAGTGGCTTATTCGTAGCTCACAATTAGGTGGGAAAGTATGGCTATTTGAGATATCAGCTTTACCAAGAAGCAGGAGAAGGGTGAGGGAAGGGATTCGTACTAGATTCTCTTTTTTCAATAGAATCTTTATGAACTATGTGCCCTCCAGAGCACAAGTCAATCCAAGACTCAAGGTAACACAATTTGACTGATAAGAAAAAGCTAACAGTGAATTCTGTTTACTTCTGAGTTCCTGCAAGTTCAAAGCAATTATTCTCCCTCCTTCTGGGTTTCTGATGTTACTTAGATTTTGACTTCTGACTAGTCTTAACTAACCTATTATTCCACATTTTTTCCAATAAGGTATATGGCCAACATTTTAGCTGGAGGACTTGCCAGGAAACTTAGACTATTTTTCTCCTGAAATTGGCATTCTCACACTTTCTTTATTCAAAAATAGTATTTCTAAGGTTTACATAGACTCAAATTCCTCTCCTTTTGAAAACCTGTTGTGTCCATATTACCCTATGGAAAGACTCATATCCTTACGATAGCTTATCAGCCCACTCCATCTTGCCTCTGAGGACCCTTCCAGGCTCCTTGCTTACCCTTCATCTCCTTCTTGCCGAAGCTGCATTATGCTAAAGTAGTCATCAGAGAACCCCATGCCCTCTTCCCCTCTAGGTTCCAAATACTATTACCACGTCTACCTTCTACACTTCTTTCTTCCATCTACCTTTGCTTTCTTAACACTCATCTTCAGTTTTCAGTTTAAATGTTACTTTTCCCAGAAGGCTGGATTCAGGGTCCTTCCCTTTTGTCCCCACTGTGTTTACCATAGTGCATCTGCATGTATGTGCCTGCCATCCTCAGGGCTAGTGTTTGCCACCACAGCGACTGGCATCTAGTAGGTGTGCAATACTGATTCTTGCAGTGATCTTTGGTTAGAACAGCACTGTAATCACAGTGACTTTCAGAAGGCGGTGACAGGGCAGAAATGGCCATGAATCCTACCTGCTATAGAAGTCATCATGAGAAGTACAGTTTGGATGCCAGATGGGCACAGCTGTCCAGAGATCTTTCTGGGAAAGCTCAGCAGCATGGTAGGTGGACCTGGCAGGCAGGACCAGATTTCACCCAGGGAATCTGGTGTAAAAATGGAAGCCAGCTGCAAATGTTTCTGGATAGCTAGACATGCTTCCTTGTGAACAAGTAGGAGCTACCCCAGGAGCCACCAGAAATCCTAAGTGACATTTTGCAGAGGATTAAAACTCTTAGTCAGCAATGTACAGCCCAAAGTGTTCAATGGAATCTGCTGCTCCGTTGTGTCTACAGGCACGCAAGGCCTGGGAAAACCCAGTTTGTACCCACATGGATATGACATCATCCTTGCTTAATCAGCTCACTAATTTATGAAGGAAAGAGAAGGTTAACAACATATTAACTTTACATGATAAGTGCTCCAGAATCTGAGTCCTCATGGCATGAACAAAAGGAAAGGACTTACTGCAACTGCTACCTTTCCCATTGCCTGTGCCCACAAGTAACCTAAAGCATAACAGAAAGTATGGGGTAGGGGGAGTGGCTGGTTTCCCAATACTTTAAGGCACATGGTACATTCTTCTCTGTTGGTCAACAGGGCCACATTTCTTCCCAACTAGAGAAGATGGTAGAGTGCAGTCGGATCTGAAGAAAAGAGAAGACAGCAAAGCCTAGGAATCAGAGCTAGTAATCATGAGGCCACACCAGACCTGTGTTTCAAACAAGGAATGGCTTTGTTTTGTTTTGTTTTTCTTTTGTAATATTGGAGAATGCACCGAGACCCTTCCTACTGAGCTATCGCCCTAGCCCCTCCCCCTTTTTTGATGCAGTTTCACTATGCAGCTAAATTCTCCCATGCTGGACTCAAATTTACAATCCTCATGCCTCAGTCTCCCAGGGTGCTGGAATTACAGGTAAGAGGCACATGCTAGCTAATATGCCTCAAATACCAAGAGTTTTTAACTCTTCTTGAGGGAAAAGTGGAATCCTCTTATGAGCAAGCTTCCTAGAGGCAGGTAGGTAGGTTTGTTTTGTTTTTGTTTTGTTTTTGTCATATTCTAGACTCAGTGACCCCGGTAAAGGTGCTTTCTGAAATACCAGAGGGCCAGACCAGATGATGAGTAAGCCCAGCCAGTATCATGATAAGAAGGAAAAATGGTTTGCATCCTGTCAAAAGGAGACAGCATTTCCTAGCCTCAGCTTCCTGAGCCTAGTTTTATTAGATTTATGGTTGTTCACGGAAGATAAAAAATAATCTAGATTTTTAAATATTGGCTTGAAGCCCTGTTTCATTCTTTGAGAGCAGATGGAACATTCTGAGTTCATCAGATGTTGACTTTCGTTGTGTAAATCAATACTTGAACACCCTGAGTGAACTCAGCCAGGACCTCAGCTCCAACATCCTCTGGAGATGAGTCCTGTATTGTGTGATCCCTTCTTTCCTCTCACCACTCCCTAGGTTAGTTTGTAAAGTCAGTAAGTATGGGCCGTCTCTTAATGTCAGGAAACATGGAGCTGTTCCCACGCGGACCTGGTGCGTCCCTGTATACCCCTTGCCACAGAGTGTCTAGAAGGATTTTGTAGAGGCACAAAGAAGAGAGACAGAGCAATAAATAATGAATAAAGGAGGCAGCTTTCTCCAAGAATAGAGGCTCTATACCCCAGTGGGTGTGTATAAATTCCAGGAAAGGGCAATGTACAGACAAGATAAAGTTATGTGTGTAATCATAATGCAGCACTCATCCCAACCAGGTACATGCCCTTGAACTGGAGGTGCTACGCATGGCATCTGTTTACAGATTAGGTAATTGGAGGTGCCTAGAAATATTCATCTCTTTTACTACTTCCTTCAGTACGTATAATATTAGCAAAATGTCCCAGTGCCTGGTAAATCATCTTTAATTCCTTTGGAACTCATCGTAGTAATGTTAACCATGATGGATTCTTGTGGTATTTAAAGAACTAGATTGTCAATTAGCTTTTATGAGATACATCACAGTCATCAGCCTCGTATCAGACCTCCTTTTCCAAAGGAGCCAGTTATTAAAATGTACAATAATTTGCTTTTATTATAATCTATCTAAAAGCCAAAGCTAGTCTCCAAAATAATTTAAAGTTTTAAGTTGCAATCTAAGAGACCTTTTCTTCAAAATGACTGTATAATGTAGTGTCACCATTCTTGGTTAATTATTTTGCGGCGTGTGAATTTCAGTTAATCGTTTCTTGCAAGGACCAAATAACACAGGTGCTTTCTAATAGCCTCTCTGGGAATAACTACTGTCCTTTCAGAAGCTAATTAATCAAACTGTGCTCATAAAAATTTAAGTAACTACCCACCAGGGTGAGAATCCCCTGAGGGCCCCCCTGCTCTTGGAAATCACTGGCCCATTGGGTTGACCTTGGCTGAAAGAAGGACAGTAAGTCAACTTGACATGGCATAGCACCCACCAGGGACCTCCCACGCCATCTAGCCTGGTCATCCGCTCATGATGATCCAGAACTTCAAAACTTTGTCTCTACTGATGGTGCCCTTCAGAACTTAACAACACTACCTGTAGCTTAAGTAGCCAAAAATAGATGGTGTCCCATGCAAATATGGAAAGATGAAAAATCCATGGAAAAACTCAGTTCTCTGTTATGAAGCAAATAAATAGTTGGATATTTAGTTCAATACCACCTGACTAGGACTCAGAAACAAATCAAGGGAATACTGCCTCTGCCCTTGCAGCAACATAAGACCCAGTAGTACTGACAGGTACACCCAATTAATGGCTAAGTGAGGCAGTTTGTAGCTTTGCCATTTTGTCATTTTGTATATTTTTCTTCTCAGTAGCCTGTAAATTATTTCAAGGCAAAGAGTCTGAGGCTGTAGTATCCTGCTCAATGCTAGACACATATTTGTTTAGTGAAAAAATGAATATAATGATAAGAGCAAAAACAACTTGTATATATTGAGCATATACTAAAAACAAGTTATAGATTAGATGCTTTTTAAGTATCTCATATAATCCCTCCAACAGTTGTACAAAGGAACTATGAAGCATTATATTTGGTATTTTACTCATAAGACAACCAAGGCTTGAAAAAACCAGTCATTTGTCCAAACAACTGTTGAGTGGCAGAGATAGTAATGGATCCTGAGTACCATTGGTTGAGAAGTTCTTGACCATCATGTAGTACCATCCTTAGATGGTAATAATCTTATAAAGTCTCTCTCTCTCTCTCTCTCTCTCTCTCTCTCTCTCTCTCTCTCTCTCTCACACACACACACACACACACACACACACACACACACACACACACACACGAATGATCCCTTCCCTTGTGGTAAGAACACACGAATGATCCTACCAAGGCAGAAGATGAGGTGCAAAGAGTGTCATAACAGTCTGGAGCCATCTTGGTCCCGAGCTAACATCCCTGAAGCCAGTCCAGCTTTCATCAGCATTCGCATCTTGAGAAGGGACCTGTAAAAGGAAGTAAAGGAAGACTACTGACATGAGAAAATGAACAAGAAGAATGGATGGTTTGGTTAGCCTTCAGTCTAACAGGGTTTGGATCTTGCTCCCCAAACTCTCATGTGCTGAGAAGTGGGGTTTTAGAGGATGCTTGGATCATAGGGTGTTGTACTAATCAGTGGATTGATTCACTGATGACAAGTCCAGTGGCTGAGTGTGCTGTTGAGAGATGTGTCCCGGTTGGAGGTAGATCACTGGGGATGTGACCTGGAAGGGTGTGGCTCTTGCTCCAGCTCCTCCCTTTCTCTCTGCCTCCTGGCTGCCATGATGTCAGCAAATTTCCACCACACCAAGCTTTTATCCATACCATTTCTGCATAAGTGTTTTTGCCTTGAAAGAATGTAGTGGTTCCTGGGAAGAAAGATAAGTGAGCCAAAATAAAGCACTCCTCCTTGAAATTCTGGGTGTTGGGCAACATGTCTTAGCAATGAGTGACTAAGACACAGTGTATTCCTATAATTTCTAGAGTTGACCTGACAGAGCTAAAAGAAACTGCCCCACTGCTGTGTTTGTCTCAACTCAAATGCAGTACATGCTGAACCCTTATACAAAATGAACTTCTTTCCTATTGCTTCCTTGTGTACATTACACACACACACACACACACACACACACACACACACACACACAACCTTGGGGAGAAGAAACAAGAGCTGAATGGTCAACAGCCTCTGGCCAGGGAGATAACATTTTGTGTCTTATTTAAACTGCCCATATGTCAACAATTCTTAGTGATAGATACCTCACAGTAAATGTCCTAGGATTTTCTTTATCAAACCTCTTCCAGCCATGGCTCAGAATTATGGGTCAATGTTAGAGGGAGAGTGAGTGAGCAGGCAACAGACTGTCAGGAAAGATGTGCAAATGGGATATATCCAGTGGTCACGGCATCCACACATTATTTCTCTGTCAGTTCGTTTACATAACCACAATCCATTCTCTTGGATGCCTTAGAAAAAATCTGCTAGAGGAGAGCATTCAAAGTATATAATACATGAGCTAAACAAAAATAAGTAACTCTTTTATGGGTGGGGGGATCCCTCTGACCAATCATTTTACCAAAATGAACTCTGCATGGTTGAGTGGCACTCCCCACCCCCTTTCCTAACATGAGTTTGAGCTGGCTCTGGAATATTTATTGAGGAGACCTTTCATTATAAAGCAGCAGAATACCAGTTACTAGAAATATATGCAAGTTTTTAAAGTCTACATTCAAGGTTTAAAACCTTTTTGCTTATGAAAAATGTCCTACCTGGCCTCTCTCTGTCTCATTTGGGAGATTAAATGGTAGCTATATAGTTGAACTGCAATTCGCTTGGCTCTGAAGAACCCATTATCATTGAAATTCAAGACCCTTGATCTAAGGTGTCTTGGAGAACTATAGTGTGCTATGTACTATATATTAGAATGCAGAGTACAAAGCAAAATTAGGCCTTGTGAAGAGCTACAGGAGAAAGCCTTGTATGAAACAAAATATAGTTGTCATAACAACTGATCTGCATGGGCCATATGTCATCCAGGAAGTCTGGGGTGTGTGCTCACAATCAAGTGAACAGCTATAATAGTCAAGAGTATAGCAAGGAGGGTACTTCCTTCTGCTCTGAAAATGGGATTTTTCTCTTCAATGAACAGTGCAGGAATATAGCTGAAGCGGAAATAGCTTCAGTCTGTGAAGAACAAGGACAGTAAAAGTCAAAGAAATATCCCAACAGAGAAAATGTCTTATTGGGAAGGACCCAAGAAAGTAGACTTTGCAGAAGCAAAGAGAAAAGTTTGTAGGATCATTTCATACCAAATGGTGATTTGAAAGATTCTAAGAAGAAAGAAAGATCAAAAAGAAAGAGAAATAAAGGCTTCCTCAGAGACATTTGATACATAATTGCAAAAGATATCACAAAGTTCTTACCATGGTTCTGGTCACTTTACATTTCTGTGATGCTATTCAGATTAAGTCATTAACTAATGTACTACTCTCTCAATATTAATTGTGTGCCTAAAATTATACCAGTTATCATGGGGTGCCATTCAACTACCTGCAACTGAGTCACTAAAAGTATTGGTTAGTTGTAAATAATGTGAATTCCAGAGCTCTCCTGTAGATCTACTTCTTTAGAATTCCTAGGAGGCAGATATGGGAATCTGAAATTTTTAAAGTGTATCCCAAATAATTCTTAAGTGTACTATAGTTTGAAATTATTGCCATATTGGACAACAAAGCAAATATCAGATGTGACCACTGCCATCATTAATCATGCAATCTAACTGAAATTTTGTCAGTGCTTAAGAGGACCCTAAAGACAATTATAATTCAAAAAGTTTTTCAGGACCTTTTTCTTGCTGTCATCTTCTTCCTACAGCTGAATATGGATTTCATTTTATTTATAACTGTTTTCTAATTTGTATTTATTTATTTTTGTGTTTCTCTCCTATAGCTTAAGTTTCTTAAGAAGAAGAACCATATATGACCCATCTCTGTCTTCATAAATACTTACATGGATGATGCTTGAATGGAGTAGGGAAGGCAGGAGGGCAAGAGGAGCACAGTAGTAATTAGGAAATTTGTCTTACTACAAGAAAGCATTAATGTAAAAGTACAATTTCATAGATACAGAGAAGAGGAAAGGGCACAGATAGGTAAGTATGAGATAACTGGATAAGCAAAGTGATCAAGGTAAGAGCTTTATATATGTCCAAATGTATTAAATTGTTAGAATAATAACATAGTCTCAAAAATCTTCCAATTTAAAAATTTTTTTAAATTGCATTAAAATATAAAATGCTTAGACATCACAGAACAAATATATGCAAGACAGCTGCACAGAAAACTGTAAAACACTGGTAAGAGAAGTTATTGAAGTTCTAAATAAATGAAATAAACAAGTTCATAGCTTGTATATCTCTCAGTATTGATGTCAACTCGCTTCAAACTGAGCTATTGATTCAATACAATCCCAAATAAGGTTCAAGTAGGCCATTTGCTTGTTTATTTTAGAGACAGGGTGTTACTATGTAGTTTAGGCTGGCCTTGAATGCACTATGTAACCCAGGTAAATTCACAGAGATTCACAGAGACCCTTCTGCCTTAGCCTCCAGAAGGCTGGGATTACAGGAATGGGCCACTACACCCAGCATCAAGGAGGCCTTTTTGACATTAAAAACAAGCTATTATAAATTTTATTTGGAAATGCAAAGGACCAAGAATAATCAAAGCAATCCTTGAGGAAAAAAAATGTAGAACCTACCCAAACTGACTTTAAGACTTGTAAATGTCTAATAATTAAGAAAATACTCATCTGAAGAAAGAATGCACAAATAGATCAATAGAACATAATTAAGCATCAAAAAATCAGCCCAGATACAAAGAAAATAAACAGACAAACTACATACTGGGTAAATATCCACAACATACCTGTCTGACTATATATAATCTCAGCAACTCAATTATAAAAGAACAAAGGGCCTCTAATTTTAAGGCAAAAATATATAAATATGTCACAAATGAAGATTTACAAATGGCCAGAAGGCATAGCCAAAAAATCTCAAAACTATTCATCAGCAGGAAATGAAGTTAAACTATAGTGAGCCATCACTACAGATCTATGAAAATGGCTAAAATGAGAAAAAAATTGACAACTCCCAAAAGTGGACAGAATATGGAATGACCAGAACACTTCTATATTGCTAGTAGAACAAGGAATAATAGAATATTTTGAAAAATAGCTTGTGTCTTAACCTTTAAGGAAGTTAAACATACATAAATTCTGCATCATGTATGATCCAGAAATTCCACAATGAAGTATTCATCCAAGAGAAAGGAAAATGTAGGTCTACAAAAATCTTTATAACAAGTGCTCATAGAAATGTCACTCATAATTATGCAAAATGAAAACAGCTAGATGTCTATCAAAAGGAGAATGTACAGCTGTAGTAAATTTATATTATGGATTACTTCTCAGCAAGAAATGCTATCAACATGTGTAAATCTAAAAAATATTTTGTTGAGTGAAGGAATACACACACACACACACACACACACGAATTCATACTGTATCATTCTATTTATGTGAATTCCTAGAATTGACAAAAATACTAGAGTATGATTAAAGAAATCAGATAAGTGATTTTTTGGCAAGAAATGATTGTCTAGAAAGAGGCAAAAGAGAACTTTCTAGGGGACAGTGATGTTGTATGTCTTAACATAGTTATGGGCTGCATGAGTATAGGCATTTGTTGAAACAGTTCATGCTGTACACTTAAGACCTGAGTATTTCCCTGTTTGTAAATTCTATCACAATTTTCAGTCCAGATTTCCTTATTATTTAGAAGAGGAGAAGTTATGTTGTGGTAACAAAGAACTCCTAAATCTTAATGGCTTAATACAACTGATACTTATTTCTTGCATAACTGAGTAACACTCCATAGGATCTTTCCTTTATGATGTCCAATAGGTTGTGATCAGATTCCTCAGTATTGTCTCTGTATCTTACTGCGAAGTCTCCTCCAGTTTGCTTAAAAGAGGCAGATAGACCGGAAAATAATGCAGGGGCTTTAAACTACCTCTGCCCAAATGTGACCTCATGTTACTGCCTCTCACATCCTATTGGCCAAGACTAGTCACATGATCCTGACTCAGTGCAAGATTTTGTGTAGTGTAGACTTCCATAGGAAATGTAAGAAAGGATAACTAGATATTGGTGAACACTACACAGGCTTGCCATATTTCCTGTGCTCAGTGTTCTTTCATTTTGGCAAATATAAAGCCTAACTTTCTATTAGCTTGTTAGCTCATCTCTGTGACTAGCCCTGGTCTTAGTAAATGAGATGACCTTCTTTCTATGAAGAAAAGTTAAGTGATTTATTTCCCTTCTTCAAACATAGCTGAGCTAATACTTGTGGTAAGCAGAAGTAAGGAATTCTGTAAGTGTATCTAAGAAAAATGCAACAAAAAACAAATCTGTGAAATTAACAGAAGTCAGAATACATGTACATCCCAGCTCAGCAGGAAGAAAATAAATGAATTGCTGAAGTCTGAAGAACAAAGAGTGACAAATGACTGACACACCAATCTGGTCCAAAATAAATTATGATAGGAGATAATGGCTGTCCTGGACTCATGCTCCTGTGCAAAAATTAGGCATTAGAGAAGAAAAGGGGATGTTTATCTAGTCCAGCATGACAGTTTGCTGCTTCTCAAAAATTTTTATATCCTTATAACTTTCTGATTTTGAGGTGCACTGGAGAAAGGCTCACTGTAACATACAAGGGAGAAAAGGTGAAAGAAAAGGCTTGTTTTGCAATTATCTGTTTGAAATTTGCACAAAGGATCTTGAATACTATATCAATTAGAAGGGGTAAAATATGTTTGACAGATTAAACAGGTGAGATATCAGGAACACTTTCTTTAAATTCCTAAGAGACAATGCTGATTAATTTTGGCTGAAACTTGAAAAAAAAGCAGATACCATTTCTAGACTAATATGTGGAATTTTCTGATCTTGGAAGCACTTTTAAAGTTCAGTTTTACCAGGAAGAGTCAGAAATTAGATTGCATAACTGTTCCCATAAGTTACTCAAAAGTTACCTCTCATCCAGTAGACAGGGACTAAAGTTGCATAATCACTAAAGCCCAGGCCAGGCTGGGAACACATAGAATATTAATATCCTTGAAGAATTTCCATCCAGTTGAGAAGAGAGATACAACTTGATTGCAGGATGGGTAGGGAACGTGTAGCATACAAACATATCATCAGTGTTGTTGAACTAGTGCCTGCCTCCACTTATTCCAGCAAATTGTAGGAGAATGATTGCAGGGTGCCACAGAAAGACCGTCAGCTGTAAACCTGGTGATTGACGTGGCTTGTTTAAGTGTGTTCAACCAAAAACGATTTGGGTGGCTGGATCTACCTTTTCATCTTTAGGTGCTAA
This sequence comes from Dinomys branickii, assembly GCA_004027595.1. Classification (NCBI taxonomy): domain Eukaryota; kingdom Metazoa; phylum Chordata; class Mammalia; order Rodentia; family Dinomyidae; genus Dinomys; species Dinomys branickii. Next base: position 42,882 of record PVLD010011939.1, on the reverse strand, counting down.
AACTGGCCCACCCCATTTATGTCCTTGACTGATGTGCTAGTCAGGACTATTTCTGTTCTAGATGAAAGGGAACCTAATTCAAGTTGCCTTGAGGGCAAAAAGAGAGGATTTATATAATCTATGTAACTGAAAACTACAGGCATCGAGCTTCAGGTACAGATGCATCCAAGCCTTTTGGTGATTTGCGCCCAACCTCTTCTTAAATCTTGACTCTGCTCTCTTCGCTCCAGTTACTTTCAGTTACTTGCAACATCAAACTACATTTTCACAGTTTTGTATCTGATAGATGAGCAAGAGTTTATTTCCCAGTGGATTACATTTACATTCCCTGACTTACACTCTCTTTTTTTAACCAATATTTCCATCTTGGTATAAAGAAACAATTACCAAGGCCAAGAGATATTAGCCAGGTGGCTAGATTTGATTCACATGGCAATTCCTAAACCAGTGGTGGTGAATCTATGTCACACATGCCTCAGCAGGCATGGAGAGCTCTCTCTGTCAGCATGGGAGCCAAGTCACCCCATCAGCTGAGTAATGGATAACAGTTGTTTTTCTAAATTAAAACCTCAGTATTCAGGTTTAATTGCAGTGTTGACACTTTGCAATGAATAAGTGGGTGTTGGATTAGAATTTGGGCACTTGGTCTCTAAAAGTTTTGCCATCACTCTCCTAAACCAATCACCCATGACTACTAAGACGTGGTGCACTGACTAACCAAGCCAGAGTCACGTGCTCACTTCTGAGTTGAGTGGACCTTCACCTGAGCCACTAATCTAAGAATGTGAGATGATAAATGGTTTCCCAGAGAAAATTCCAGGTACTTATCAGAAGAAGCAAAAGTAGACTCTGGGCAAACAGGAAAAGAGAGAAAAAATACAGGGAGGGAGACAAGGAAAGAAGGACAGAAGGAAGGGAGGTAGAGAGAAAGGAATGCAGGAAGGCAGGCACCATGTATGATAACCAAAGCTATCAGTATGCTTAAATATTATATTCTAGAAATAACTTCTTAGAAATTAGGGGTAAGATTCATATACTTACAAACTGGAACAAGCATCATAGGTCCTAAAGCCAATTTCCAATTCTGTTAGTTTGCAACCAAATCTTAGCTTGATAGGGAGGTTGGAAGAGAGTATGAAGAAAGAGTATATTGTAAGGTTCAAAAATATTACTTTAGTGGATTAAAAAAAAAATATTTCCAGAGCTTCTTGATTTAATGAAAGAAGCTCCTTCTATTCTCTTTAGGCTTTTAAAACATATTTGGGCAGGTCAGTTACAATTCAAGTAATGGCACCATATCTGCTAATATGTAAATAATACTCCTGAAAATAACAAGTATAAAGTTTGTGTAAAATATTAAAGATGACTATTTTAAGGCATTAGAAAACCAAAAAAACCAGGCATAAACTGGAGGAGATATAGCCCTAAAAAAGAAGGAAGCAAACTCAGTGAGCTTCACATAGTTTATTTCTCTCAAGAGTCCTACCAGATTTGCAGAGCACAGGATACACAGCTAATACAGAAAGTAGCAGTTTGACTAGGAACAAGAGTTAAAGGCTAGAATTTGGAGATGTCAGAACATAGTTAAACATGGGTAGTGGTGGGAAGAAGCCCAGAATGAAGAGGCCGCAAATGGTGGATTCCCCATAGTTTTGTACAGTTGCCTTCAAAACCATGGATGATTCTCAACTTGATATGTTTGTGGTAATGCTCCCAGAAAGCAAGCTACTGGAAGCCTAAACTGCTGAGTAGAGAGTTCATCGACTACCAGGATTAGGGAGAGAGTTTGACTTTAAATCCCAAGTTAAGAATTTGTTCAACACACTGAGTTATCCATTGAAACCTCAGAATGGCCACTCTGTAAGAACAAGGAGTATATATCAGGACTAGGAAACATGCCCGAAGAGTAAAGAAAAAACTGAAATAAGCATGTCCTAACAAAAGCTAAAGCAAAACCTCCACAAGATTAAAATCATTCCTTAGTATCTTTAACTACCTATTACAAGAAAATGCAACAGTTTTCAATGTATAATAGAATCTAGTCTCTAAAATTTATACTGAAGCATTCATCATGCAATCAAAAATTACTAGGCATCCAGAGAATGGGAAAATTCAACCCATAATAAAAAGAAAAAAATAATAAATATAAGCAGACCCATAGATGAACCAGATGTTGCAATTGACAAAGAAAATTAAAAGTCATTTATTAATCATTTTCCTATTACTATAACAGAATACCTGAAGTTAGGTAATGTAATCTATTTAAAAAAGAGGTTTATTGCACTCATAATTTTGGAGATTGCTAGTCCAAGGTCAGGTAGCACCTTTGGTTTAGCAGAGAGTATCATGATAGCAGGAGCCCATACAGAGGAAGGTCACATGGGGAAATTAGAGATTTCAGGACAAGACTCACTCTTTTTTATAACAAGTCACACTTGTAGGAACTAACCAGGATCCCTCAAGAACCACATTAATCTCTTCTGAAGATTCCATCCCCAATGACCTAATTACTTCCCACTAAGCCTCACCTCTGAAAGGTTCTATAACCTCCCAACAATACGACACTAAGTACCAGATGTCCAGCATATAAAACTTTAGGGGACACACTTAAACCATGTCCAAGGCATAGTAACTATAATAAATATATTGAATGTATAAAAAATTTTAAGCAAAGAAATGTTACATCTGAGGAAAGATGCAGAAACACTAAAAACTAAAATGTTTAAACTTTAAAAATCCAGTACCTAAAATGGAAAATTCAATTGGATGGTGCTGTGGACAGAATATTTATGCATTTTCAAAATTTATTTGTTTAAATGAATTCCTAATTGAGATAACATTTGGAGATGGGGACTGATGGAAATGATTAGGTGAGGAATAGAGGCTTTATGAATGAGATTAATGCCTGCAATCATTAGCTGTGATATGTCAACTTGACCTGAGTAAAAACCACCTAGTAGATTAGTTCAGAGTGTGTCTGTGCATGATCTTGTGGATGATCTTGTCATCCATAGACACACTCAGCACAGCCAGCGAACTGAGGGGAAGACCTAACCCAGAAGTGCGTGGCACCAACAAATAGGCTTGCAGCCTGGATGGAATCAAAAGAGAAAGAAAAAGCAAGTGTGCCCTCTTGGGAGGAACTCCAATCTTCACTGTTAACCTTGGACCTTGGTCTTCAATTTCTTCGCCTTCTACTGAAAACTCTTCAGCCTTCCAGTGATAACTCTTCAGCTTTCTGACACAGAATCACACTGATAGCCCTATAATGAACTTCCAGGTCTTCAGTCTTCAGCTGCTACTGGATTCTCTGGCTTCCCAGTATGCAGGTGGCCATTTTGGATTCTTCCACCTCTACCTCCATAGGCAGCCACTGTGACTCTTTTGCTTCTGATCCTGTAAGTTTGGCTAATAAATCCTTTTATATAATTAATTGTATAGATATTTTATATTGATTCAGTTCCTCTAAAAACCATAACTAACACAGTGCACTTATAAAAGAGACTCCAGGGAATTCACCTCCCTCTTCCACTGCAACAAGAGAGCGATCCATGAAACACAGCAGCACTCACTGAATGTCAAATTTGCCAGCACCTTGATCTTGGACTTCCCATCCTCCAGAACTGTGAGAAATTAGTTTCCGTTCCTTATGAACTGCCCAGTTTGTGGCATTTTGTTTTTACAGCCTGAAAGGACTAACATAGACAGGCTTAAAAGCCAAATGAACAATGCAGAAGAAAAAAATCAGTAGCCTGGAAGACAAATCATAGAAAATATCCATCAGTCAAAGCTACTGAAGTCCAAAAAAAAATAAATAAAGGTATTCTAAAAAGAAAATTTTGATCAGCTGTGGGACAATTTAAATGGTATAGCCTATGGGATTTGGAGTCTAGGAAGGTAGAGAGAAAGAAGGACAAGCTATAAAAACAATAGTTGAATTTACTTCTAAATTTCATGGAAAAACAACAATTTCCAGAACCAGAAAATTCAGGAAATCTTAAAAAGAATAATTACAAAGAAGACTATACTTAGGCACATCTTAATCACACTACTAAAATCCAAAGAGAAACTCTTTAAACCAAATAAAGAGGAGGAAGACATATATTATATGCAAGGAAACAATAGGAATAACAGCTAACTTCTTGTCTAAAATAATGGAGAGAAGAAGACAGCTGGAACAATACATTTAAAGCAATGAAAGGGAGAAGTGTCAACAGTGAACTTTATATCTAGTGAAAATACCTTCAAAACAGTTAAAATAGACATTTGCAGCTAAATGAAAGCAGAAAAATGTGACAAGTAGACAATATATGCTGAAGAGAAACAATGCCAGATGGAAATTCAGATCTACAAGAAGGAATTAAAAGCACTAGAATAATAAACATGTAAGTAAATATAAAATTATGTTTTCTTTCTTTAATTTATTTTTGAAAAAGACAGACATAATTGTCGTGTCTCTGTAGGCATTCATCTGCCCATAAGTTGAGCTTTCTACTGCCACTCCAAGTCTGGAAAATTGTCATATCTGCCTCAGGTTGCTCAGATCCAGGTCTTGAATTGGTAAGAATTGAAGCTCTTTGGAAAGTTGTTTGTATATCTTGTTTCTGAAGGAATAAAAATAAAATCTGTTTAAAGATATCCTGTGTGCTGAAAGTGGGGACCCAAAACTCCTACAGAACATCATGCCATGGGAAGGGAGTGCAAGACAAAACACTGGGTGAAGGGCTCACTAAGGACACCCACCTGCATCACCCCTGGCAGAGGACCTGGAAATGGAAGGGTTCATATAAATTGGCCTGAGCTGCTTGTCTTGAGGCTTTCTAGTATGGAGTATATACTATTATTGCTCATTCAACCTACACTGGCTCAGTACTTACTTAAAGTGGCAGACATTGTGATAAGTATTCTTTGGGGGAGAAGAAATGGAACAGCCATAATCCTGTCCTCAAAGTATTGTAGGGGATGGTAGAGCACAAATAAACCCAGCACGAGGAAGTAATATTAACATAAGTAATGTTTTGGCTTGTGTTTAGATGATCCCCCAAAGCCTCATGTGGTCATAGGAGGGGCTTTTCAGAAGTGGATGGATCTAGAGTGTGTGAAGCTGGCACCGAGTGCAATGCTGGGATCTAGGGTGTGTGTTTACTGAATTGGTCCGCTGATTCTGGGCATGGATAATGGGAGGGCCCTTCTGGATATGAGTGCTACCCATCCTAAGGACGTGTAGCCGGGAAAAAATACAAGGCACAAAAAGAGAACTGTTGTGTCAGTTGCTTCCTCACTACTTTGCTGATTTGCTATGTTCTTCCCACAATGAGCTGTTTCTCCTCTGTTATACCCCTCTGCCACTCCACCCTACCTTGGAGCCAACCAACTATGAACTAAAACTTCTATAAACTGTGAGCTGAAATAAACCTTTCCTCCTTTAACTTTGCATGCTGGGTGTTTTTGTCTCAGCAACCAGAAAAGTAACTAAGACAAGTAAAAATTAAAAAATTTAATACCAAATAAAAAGAACTAGGCACTGTGCCCAGTGGTTTTCATTTAATAGTCACAGTATCATGCTGAAAGAAACAACTATTACTCCTAGTTTCCGAAATGAAAAAATAGTGGCTCATGAAAACTCAATAGGTAAACGGTGGTGCCAGAATTTTGATCTCAAGTGCTGGACTCTGAGGTCCACTTGCTAATCACTACAATCAGGACTTGAGGAAGTACAGAGAGAGTGTGGTGGGGTGTAGATTGCTTCCTCCCAGGAGAATCAGGTAGGCCTCCATACAGAAGGGGCATGCAACCGGGTGTTGGTGGTATAATATGGACTCATACAGACAGGCATTCCACAAAGGAGGAATAAGATTTCATGAGAGTGATGGCACCAAGAACAGGACTATTGAGACAGTGTTGGCAGACAGTGAATGCCGGGAGGCACAGGGTCTCAGGACCAAAGCAGACATGATTCCAAAATAGAGTACATTCCAGTAGGTCTCAAAGGGGCAGGTAAGTGCTAACTAAACCCACAAAGGATTAGAATGTGAACCAAATTAGTCTTTTGCCTGGAGTATAGGCACTTGTGACAAGTGAAGGCATTTTTCCTTCCTGCTGTGAAAACAAGCTTTGTGGAACTTTCATAAACTTTCCAAATGCAAACCCAGGTTAGTAGGGTCTTTCTACACAAACAGATGTAACTTTAGACAAACATGAAGGAAGAAAGAAATATAGTATAGCAAATGAGAGAAAACAGACCATCACTGTCACCTATCACAAATACTAGTAGTGCTAAGATAAAGTTAATGTTAATTTCTAATTCCATTGCTTTCATGTAGACCAATCCAGTCACCCATGGCAGAAACCAGAAGCCATTTGAGATTCTTTTGCCATTTTGCCATTTTCCACATCATCTCAAGCATCAAGTCTTATCAGTACTCGCAAATTTAATACAAATAAAAATATTCCCATTTCTCTCCATGTATCCACACATTTCTCCTCTCCCACTGCTCGGCCCCTGTATCTCTCCATTCCACAGCTTCCTAAGTGATTTCCTTGCTTCTAGTTTCTCCCACTTACACCATCCTCCCTGCTCCTGCCAAATCATTCTTGCACAAAAATAAAACAATTTCAATATTCTGTCAAAAATCCTTGAGCAGCTTGTCACTGCACACAAAGTAGAGTCCATGACATGACCCTCCATGTCCTCACTTCTGCCTGCTCCACACTATATTAAGTAACCCAAGGACCTCTTTAGCTCCCTTTGTATGCCATGGTGTATGCCCTGCATGACAGTCTATATACATTTTCGAAGAAAGCTTTTTTCCCTGTGTCTACCTCAAGGGCTCAGCACTAGCACTACCCTCTCTGTGAAGGCTGGCCCAGTCCTGCAAGGTCATGGCTGTACCTTCTACTTTGTGTTCACTGGCTTGAGGACTTAAAACCATCATAGCACACACCAAGCTCTAGCACAGCTGCTGCAGTGCAGGTGGAGTAAGGCTTCCTAAATAAATAAGTGCCTTTGTCCTTTGCTTTTTGCAACCTGTCTTGATTCTCTATTATCCTCTACCCCCACCTATGGCCAGCCCCCAAATTGCTTTCTGATCTTCTAGAGTTGCCTCTACTGACAGCCTCCAGGCAAGAGTGTTATTCATCTCCTCAGCCAAGCATGAATTTCTCAAAACGCACACTGTCCCTCTCTTTTGTTCAGCCTTGGCATCTTCAGCTAGCACCGGCCAGCTTTGCTGGCCATAGGTGATGGCAAGGGAAACATCAGTGGGAGCCATGAGTGAGAATTCTTGGTGTCACCCAGGAGAGGACATTGCCTTGAATAACAAGTCTACTGACAACCAGGAATTCCTGGTTCCATATCCTGTTGGAGAATGATGAGGAGAATATCTTCAGTTGGAGACTTGATGCTTGAGAGGATGTGGAAAATGGAAAAATGGCAAAAGAATCTCAAATCATTCTCACCAAATGAGTGTCCAAATAAGGTGCTGAAAGAATGTCACCAGAGCTGAAGGGAGATGGGAAAAGCATTCCAGATGTGTGTTACAATTTTCACAGAAGCTGTTACAATTTTCACAGAGGCCCCGGAAGAAGGGTGTGGCTCATCTCATCACCTCAAACCAATGCAAAACGAAGGAGTCTCCCTGTGCACCACTGAGATGTCACGGTTGGGATTCCCAGTCTCTGCCCTCCCTCTCTGAGCTTCCATGATGAGAAGATGGTGTATTGATAGAGCGATGTTGCCCACAGGATTTCCAAAGAAAACAAACGTGTGGGATTTAATAACTATGAATGAAGGAGTCCTGATTTTACCATTTAGAAAATATTGAGTTAATCATTTTTTTTAAAGTGTGATTAGGGATTGAACACAGAGCTTTTGCAGTACAATACATCCCCAGCCTTTTTTATTTTATTTTGAGACAGAGTCTCACTAAGTTGCTCAGGCTGGACTCAAACTTGCAAGCCTCTCATTTCAACTTCCCAAAGTGCTGGGACTACAAGAGTGTGCCACCATAGTCAGCTAATGGTTTTCTTACCTGTTGATCTTCTTAGAACCTTTAACATGCCAGCGGTCACTGTGAGTCTCTAAGAGATGCTTCCAGTTTCAGCATTCTCTTGACTTATTGATGTGAAACCCTTTTCAGTTGGAGGACGTCTCTTTGGATAGCATTTCACCAAATATGCAATAAGAAATATGATTATAGATTGTTATGATACTAGACCCCAGTGCACCAATTATAAAAGAAGCCCAGAGTGGCAAAAGCTGAATATAGGATGTTTTCAGAGACAGGTTCTCACCAAATGAGTGTCCAAATAAGGTGCTGAAAGAATGTCACCAGAGCTGAAGGGAGATGGGAAAAGCATTCCAGATGTATGTTACAATTTTCACAGAAGCTTGGAGGTATGAACTGCTGCCACAGCACTAGGGAAGTGCACAACATCCTGAATTATTTGAGTGTAAAATGCTAAGGTGTACAAACAGGGAAATGAAATTGAACAGGCCTGCAGGGGACAGACCAGAATGGATCTTTTAAACGGTTTGAGCTTGTTGCTCTGTTACATTGATTTCTTTAGTGATTAATGACATTTATTCATCTATCATTTTATCCATTTGCTCAAGCAACATTTAGTGACAGTCTGTGAGGTGCCTCTGTCTGGAGAGAGAAGTCTAGCATTCACTTAGGAAGACTGGAACCACTGGCTGGTATCTCTAAGCTACAGATCACACAGTTCCCTCAAAACCCACCCTCATCCACCATGACCACCACCATACCACCCTGCTCTTCATGGCCCCAAGTGGGAGGAAAGGAGCTCAGCATCTTCAAACATCCTTGGGCCTGGGATGCACAGATGAGGCCACCATAGTCTGTCACATCAGCTAGAGCAAAATTAATGACACGGATCATTGTTGCTGAGCAGGTGACCTGCTAAAATAATTGAAAGCAGGCTTGTCTGAGAAAGAAGAATCCTGGGAAAGCAAGAGGGAAAACAAAGCTTGAAGATAAATAGTACTGGCAGCAACAGCCTTTAATGACCTCAGCCTGGCAATGTGTAGTGTGTAGATGACAGGAATTCACAGCAAAAAAGGGTAGTGATTTATGAAGCACATGCCAGGAGGGTCCAGGCTGATGGCAAAGATGCGAATCATAAACCGGAGCAGATTATCTGTCAAGGCAGAATATTGTCTTTAAGAAACAAATGTTAGCAAAGAGTGGTTGGTGGCAAGCAAAAGCACTCTTTCCATCTATGCAGGGAGTGTGAATAGACTCCACCTGTTGGCTAATTACAGCATCTCCACCAGATCCCTAACAAGCCTAGGCTCCAACAAGCTGAGGGTGGCAGGACCAATACACAGGTAAGAGGAGAGGAGTCTATCAAATTAGTCACGCACAGGGAGTCAAAGCGCAAATCACACAATAGCAGGCAGCACTAGGTTTGGGTCCCTGCGGTACTCTCTAGGGCAATGATGCAGAAACTTTTGGAGCTTCCAGTGATAACAGATAGCCGGCTGTGGCACACAGGCCATAGGTTTGCCACCACTGCTCTAGGTGAGGGAGCACATCTTCTGCTTTGATGTCTGCGCACGGGAAATGAAGCCCTCACCTAGACCTACGCTCGTGCTCTGCCTCCACTAGCTGCATGTTCTGGTTTCAAGTGAGAGGCAGTCAGATTTGACATCTGAGAACCTCTCAAGTTTGAGAGATCACTTAACAAGCAGAAAGGAGTAACAGACGCAATAAGGAGGCCAGCTGGGGGTTCTCAGAGTGTGTTCTTAAAACACTGGCACTGGGACTTCCACACCAAGCAGAATTCCATGTTTATAATGACGTAGCACATGCTACGTCCCCCATGAGGTGAGGAAGGGAGAGGCTATGTTGGGTACTGTTCATACTGAGCAAGTTCCCAGGAAAAGTGACTGTTGAAAGGATCCAAGAGCTCCCCACACCTTCTACTTTCACACCCACAGGGTACACTTCTCGTTAGAAGAAAAAAATAAATCAGACACTGACCCTTCCTAGAAGTTTATGATAGCATTTGCCCTCCCATACTGCTGGTCAAAGTTACACATATCACCAAACATATCACTAAACATACAGCAAAGGGCAGTAGTTTTCCTAAACCACCAGTTCTACTCATGTATTGTCTCAGACTAGAGTTAACTAGTTCAGCAAATTAGAAGAAACACTCTTCCAACCATCTATCCTTAACCTAAGATCCTGCACAGACATGAAACAGTGAAGGTCTGGTTGGAACCGAAACTTTTCCACTATGCCTGTCATCAAAAGATAACCTTGGCAGTTCGATGAGAAATGTCTCTGTACTTGGGAGCAAAACCCGTCAACAGTATTTTGTAATCTCACCTATCTATAAGTACAGGAGTTTTTGTACTTTTTCAACCTGAGCTATGTATTATGGCTTTGGAATTGAATAGCTCACATGGAAAACCTAGATTGGCAAACACTAACTGTGTGACCTGCAACAACTTAGTCCCCAAATTCGTTTTCTGATCTGCATCATAAGAGTGTAGCTAGAGTTTACTAATTCCTCTTCTGATGCTTTGTGTTCAAGAGTGCTCACACAGCTTCTCTATCATTCTCTGTTTAATATTTGTGTTGCTGTAGCCAATTATTAATGGCCATCACATATAGATCCGTCTTGGAAGAAAGTTACAATTGCCTTATCTGCCAGTACCTTACAACATCCACACCAAAGGGATGGCCCCTTCCACTGTCACCCATGCGCAAAACATTGGGCTCTAGGTGTGGTGAGCTTAGTGGACCTTCTGCCTGGTCCCATGTGTCATTGTTGGATAAGTGTGTCTGCCTACTCTGAATAATAATTTTTACTCCTTTGCAGGACTGCTGGGGTAAACCATAGTTGCTAAACCTCCCTATGTAGATTTCATCCTAAAATATTTGCTTTCCAAGTAAAGCTTTAACATTCAAGATGACTGCCCTCAGCTCAAAGTTGGCCCTCAGCCTGGGTTTTGTATTCTCTCACTAGGTTTTCTGCAGCCATAGCAATTATTCTCAAAAAAAAAAAAAATCCCTTCTGGTTGCTTATTCTTCTCTCTGCTCAAGTCCTATGGTTAGAAAAAGAGTTGAAGAATTGGCAGCACAGTGATACACAAGCTCTTAACACACAAACTCCATCGCCTGCTATGTTTCAACCAAAAAAAAATCCTGTCTTTCTGTCCCAGCCCCCTGAAGGCTCACAAGGGACTTCACAGCATCTATGAATCTTTTTCCTTTGTATGCTGTGCTCCCACTTGGAAATCTCCTCACTGTAAGCTAGGCCTAAGCCAGTCTATATGTCCTCTTTTTCCTTCGCCTATACAATTTTTCTCAGTAGAAGGAATCCTACCCAACCACAGCACAAGTAATGTGATGATTGTGTGCAAGTGAAAAAGATGGAATTTTGCTTAAATATAGAGGCAGTGGCATCCTCTCCCACCCTTAGGGAGTCTTCATAAGAACATGATTGATAAGCCAGACTTCAGAATCAGGAGTTAAATAAATCTAGTCTCCAGATTAATTGTTCAATGCCAGGTAACAGGCCTTCTGATGCTGAAAAATATAGGCACATGTCTCCCAAACTGAGTCAACGGTATCTTAGAAGCATAGAAAGCTGTTGGAAGGTGCATCCATTTGTCCCTCAAGGAAGTTAAATAAGTTTTCATTTTTATTTCACTGTACATGTTTGAAATTCCATCCAGATTGTATAGTCTACCCCAGTAGCCTACATACAAGTAATCTGATATGCATACTGATGTGCACAAGAACAAATCAGGTTTTCTCCTTCATCTATACTGGTGTGGGGTAAGTCTTTTTGTTGGCAGAATTTTTAGTTCCCCAACAGCTCTTTTTCTGGAAATTATGGCACAAAAAGTCACTCTTCTAGATTTAAAGCTGAAAGGATGAGCTGTAGCCATTTTTCACCCTGAGGGTAGAAGCTTTCTGAAAACAGGGATAACATCAAGGAATTGGGGCTAAGAACATGGGAAGAAGAATTAGGGTGGTGATTACTTCATCTACATTCCTGGGTATAGTCACGCCTACCTCTAGACTTTTCCCTTTGATAAGTCAAAAATGTTCCCATCTAATTTAAAAACATGCTACATTATTTTCTCAAAGCACCCTACCATGCTCAGTTATGAGGATTTTTTGAAATCTTGAAACAACTGAATCTCCATGTCAGAAGAGCTATCCAGGCACAATCCTCCCCTCTTGCCAGAAACCCTTTTATGACACTCTCACTGGATACCTGTCCAGCCAATAGGTGCTCAAAGCAGTATAGAAATCTTACTGCTTCTAAAGCAGCCCAGTCCATCTCCACAGGGCCCTACCTACTAACCAGTCCTTCCTCATGACTCTCCTTTCCTCCTCTCCAGGCAACTATTAGACCTCCAGAACAAGTATGTACCTCTTTTCCTCCAGGGGCCTCTGAATCAAACAAGTTTCATGTCCCACTAAATCAATATGCTCTTCTCTAGGTTAAATTTCTAGTTACTTATGTAGCCAGCACACAAACATTTATTGTTCAAAACCAAGTCAATAAATGGGTAGTGGTCCTTTACGGAGGGATAATGAACTGAAATCCAGCTTTGTTTTACTATAGTGCTGATAGTCTTGGTGTCCTACAAGTAATCAGAACCATGTCCTGGTTTCAGTAAACTCAAGAAGCCTCTACTGATGGTGTTGAAAGGAAAGCTTGAGCTCAGCTGCTCTGTCTCTGCTCAGTAAGAAGAAAAGAAACCACTATTTTAATTGATGAAGAACATAAACCTTAGAGTCAGGTATTCTCTACATAAAGTTCAGTTCTGTCTCTTACAGTTTGAGCTTTAGCAAGATATTTAACCTGTGTTTCTTTCCTCCTTAAGGAAATCATCACCTGCCTCAAATGTGTTGTATATTTAAATTCGCAGACCAATACCCAGCACAACATGCTGGAGAAACGCTAGTGTCAGTTGTTACAATGTCATTATTAGTATTGTTTTTTTTTTAACTTCCTATGACTTCTGACCCAGAGAGCACCCCTCTCAGGATGACTTTGATGGTTCACCTATGGATGGAAAGAGGCAAAATGCTACTAAATATTCAAATGGCCTCTGTGGCAATGCTCTTCAACCTATGAATTGCTTTTTATTCTGTGAAAGTTGTAAGCCAACCAATTTATAAGAATGTTATTATAAAGGAAGGCTGAGGTGCAGCCATTCACAAAACAAAGGAAGACAAGCAGATAGCTTTTACTTTCTCATTTATTTGGTGTTATGGCTTAGATCTAGTTGTCCAGTCAGGCCTCATGAACTCATAGGTGGGGCTTTTGGGGAGGTGGCTGGATCATGGATGTGTGTGGTTCTGGATTAGAGAGTGTAATAATGAGGTTAAGTATGTATAATAAACAAATTAGTTCACTGATTGGTTTAGCATAATTCTGGGTGTGGATAATGGGAAGGCCCATCCTAGGCATGGATGGCATCATCCAATATGTTTGAAACATGGATTGTATAAAAAGGGAAAGGGATATTTGTTGCCACCTGCATACCCTGCCATGCACTGTTTCTTTGTCATGCCCCTCTGCCATGCCTCCCAGACTTGGAGCCAGCCAACTATGGACTGAAACCCCCACAAATTGTGAGCCATAACAAACCTTTTATTCCTTTAACTTGTGGTTGGTACCTATTTTTGTACCAGCAACAAAAAAGATACTAAGACATTTGCTCTGAAGATTCTCATACCAGACTTCTTCGCAGAGGGGTACATCAGTGTGGGTGTCCAGTAACCATTCTACCCAGAATCCTGGGACCTGCTGGGAAGTACCTAGGACATGAAGCTTTGGATCTCCCTGGCTAGATTCTCATAATCCTTAGGGTAATTCTAGATGGTAGCAATGGGTCAAGAATGCTAATATCAAGCCACCCAAATATGGGCAATCAAAAAGATGTCAGAAATGATTAGAAATACTCAGAAACACTAGATCACCTAGTCAAAAAACAGAGGCCTTAGAGAAGTTCCATAATACTATAATCCTGTGTCCCATGAAGAGTATTATGGCTCCTCATCCAAGTTTGTCTGAGATTGTCTTAAGGTAGGAGAAGCAGTGGCAGAAAAACAGAAGACCAGGCTGCTCACCAGATAACCACAAGACCAGATGTAAGTCATCATATAGCTCCCAGGTCTCAGTTTCTACCCCTTGAGCGAGAAAACTGAACTAGATCAGTCTCTCTCATCTTATGGCTCCCCATAGATCAGGCTTCTGATGCCCAGGTGTGAAATCACAAGCCAAGAGTTGGTTCACTCTCAGTACCTGTGCCCTTACGGCAGGATCTTTCAGATGGGCATGACTCCACTGGGTTAGAGTTAACCCAGCTTTTGATTTCACAGCTTGGTCCTCAGAGCAGTCCATCCCAGAAACTTGCAAAAGCCTATGAGTGGAAAAATGGAAACTAATATCTGAGGAAGACTACATTAGTGGGTAAGCATCTTCCTTTTGAAGTGATCAGAAATAATATACAAACTTTAAGCAGGACTATTGGTAATAGCAATAGCTCCGTTTTTAAAGGTATAATCAAAATTGAGACTTCAGGGACTGAAAAAGTTTTTCAACACCATGTAGACAGTTAGGTACTGTTATAATTAATATTAGAACAGTCATTAAAATAACATAATTATGCTAAGCAATTTGTTAAAAAGAGAGAGCAATTGAACACATTTGTGACATGAACTGGTGGGTAATTGTGCTTAGATAATTTATGCCAAAAACTCCTTGCAAACCTCCATCAACTTGAGTAACTGTCTGCTGAGGATCTTGCCCACAAGCTAATTTGATGGCTGATTGGAAAAAAAAAGTAATAGGACAAGATAGTGCCCAGGCTAAATACAAAAGGGGTGGTTGGACAAAGTCCAAAGTGCCAGTCACTCTCCTTTCCAATCAGGAAGCTGGGCTAAAGACAAATTTGGAACTTTAAAACAAGAATCAATCCCTAAGACACCAGCCTAGATTTTTTTGCTATTCACCTCAAGTTCTTCCCTTTGGAAACAAATGATGCCATAGCGGTATTACAAGAACCCACTAGTTGAGTGAATAATGCTTATAGTCAGTTATACAAAAAATATTGTATACAGCTTTTGTCCCTTAGAATATTAAGAAAATTCTGATGTTAATTACTTTTGGGTAGGGAAATGTAATTTTTATCAAGGAAAACATATGGATTAATTCGTATTAAAATGCTAGAATAACAATGTAAATACTAAGAATATCTTTAGGTTAAGATTTTCAATAATTTTGTATGTTTTCCTTCTTTTTACTTTTTTGTACTTTCAAGGTGTCTACATTATAATTTTTGCATTAGAAAAATATTGAAAATGCCATTTGCACTTACTTTTTGACACTATTGCTTTATAATCATCTTCTCCCATGACTATGAAGAGTTTAATTATCACAAAAGAGAAATATTAGATCTCAAATGATGTTCCCATCTTCCATCCCCAAGTCAATCAAAGATCAATTACCTAGCTTCTTCTCCTTCTGTTCAATAATGAAATTGCCCAGAAGCACAGTAACTACAATGTGCAGCTACTGCCCTTACTGTTAGAATTTTTCATTCTCTTATTAATTAACTCTCCTACTGTTTCCTTTTCCTCTCTAGAAAGCATCAGCTCCTCAGCACCGTCTAGTACCTTTTCCTGCCAGCTCTGTCCAGCTTCCCCATCTCATTCTGCTATGAGATCTCCCCTCCATTTCTCATTGATAGTGTATTCTACCCACTCATTCAACTCAGCAGTGAACTACTTCTTCCAGGAACAACCATTTTATCCAAGCAAAGTAAGTAGTGAGGGCAAATGACAAATACATCCTTTTTCTTAAAGGATATGATTTACGTAGGCCCTCATGCTGAGTACCATTCATTCTTGGAATGCAAAAGTGACAGTGGTGGCTGGAAGAAATGTATTTCCCTTTGGCCTTCTGCTTCCTTTTCTCACACTGTAATCTTTATAATCTATAATCGCATGTCCATCAAACAACCTGCAATCTTTTTCTTTCTTGGAATCTCAAAGTGCTTTCTGTGCTTCAGAAGACCAGGTCACCACATGTGTGTTTGAAATTACTTTGGATCACAAACACTGTCACTGCCTCAGGGCAAAAAGGAACCTAAAGATGGCGCTATTTTTTACCCATGATACTTAGTCTCCAGTGACACAGCAATTCTAGACTGAGCACAGCATGGAAAAGCCACAAACAGAGCTCTGCACTTACTGAGGTTCCTTACCTAATTATCTGCTATAAACTTCCTTTAAGCCAGAGATTCACAAATTTGGCCTCACATTAGAACTGATAGTTGGCTTTTAAAAATCCCACTGTCCAAGCAATTTTCATACCATTTAGATTAGTTTCAAACTAGTAATGTGACCATCACTATCACCACTGCAACCCAGGGGAATCATGCCTGAAGGCCCAGAAAATGGCCCCACTCTTCACTGCTGCCTGATTGAGGAGAACAACTCTGGAAGGCCCAGAGACCAGAGGTGACAAAAACACACAAAATAGAAGCAGGTGGGTGGGGCCACCCCTGTTCTCTCTCTCTCTTCTTTTCTTTTTTCTTATCTTTTTTCTCTTTTCTAAACAGCAGGTGAGCACTCTAGCCACAGAAAACTAATCCTATCCCTCAAATCCAGAGACCAAATTCAGATAATCTCTTGTATACTGCCTCATTGTTCCTCTTCTGCGCTCTTCTCTAGTTCCCTGAAGTGTGTATGATCATCTTGTCCTCCGGCCTGGCTTCTACTTTCTTTTCAGTTATCATTGTTATCTACTATTCTTCTTAAATCTCTCTACCACAGGGTAAAAGCAATCTGCCAAGGGGAAACACTTCGAATACAAGCTCCCAATTTATGATTGGTTGGTATATAATTGTAGATTTATCTCCTATAGTTTAAAGTACAAAATTTTTAATAGCTACCACAGTTTCTAATAGATGGAAAGTCAAAGGATGGAAACCAATACTCCGTGCAACAAGAACCTAGAAAAAGGAAGCACTGCTATTCTACTTGCAGACAATATTAACTTCAAACCAAGAATGATCAAAAGAGATAAAGAATGTCACTACAAGGGGCTGGGGATATAGCTCAGTGGAATAAGCGCTTGCCTAGCAAGCGCAGGGTCCTGAGTTCGATCCCCAGTACTGCCAAAAAAAAAAAAAAAAGAGAATGTCACTACACACTTGTTACTGGAAAACTTCAACAGAAAGTGATAACAATCATAAATATGTATGCATCAAATATGGGAACATCCAACTGTATAAGACTAACATTGATAGACATGAAAACTCAAATAAGCAATAACACAATTGTAATGAGGGATCTTTGTCACAAAGAGATAGATCAATTACACAAAAAATTAGCAAAGAAATATCAGAACTGAACCAACCTTCTGAAAAACGGACTTAGTAGATGTTTTCAGTAAATCATCCAGAAGATTATATACCATGAGCAAGTGGGACTCATCCCAGGGATGTGGGGATGGTTCAACACAGGCAAATCAATAAATACAATACACTATATCAACAAAGCCAAAGACAAAAATCACATCATCTCAATAGATGCAAAAAAAATCTTTGACAAAGTCCAACACTTATCCATGATAAAAATCCTACAAAAAATCAAAATAGATGGTCTTTGTCTCAATCTGATAAAAATTAATCTATGACAAACCAGCAGCCAATATTATACTAAGTGAACAAAAACTGAAGGTTTTCACTCAAAAAACAGGTACCAGACAAAGATGTCCACTATCACTACTCGTTTTCAACATAGTTCTAGAAACATTAGCCAAAGGAATTAGACAAGAGAGAGAAATAAAAGGAATAAGGATAAGATAAAAAGAAGTTAAATTATCATTATTCACAGGTGACATAATAATCTACATAAAAGAGCCCAAAAACTCCACCGAAAAATTTCTAGATTCAATAACCAAATTCAGTAGAGTAGCTGGATACAAAGATAAGGCTAAAAAGTCAATAGTATACCAGTACAAAAACAAATTCACTGAGAGAGAAATTAGAGAAACTACACCCTTAACAATAGCATCCAAAAAAAGGAATAATTAGGTATGAATCTAACAAAAGAAGTAAAAGATCTATACCCTGGAAATTACAGTACTCTGCAAAAGGCAATGGACTAGGATATCAGAAAATGGAAAGATATCCCTTGCTCATGGATAAGAAGAACCAACACAGTGAAAAATGGCCATACTCCCAAAATTGTTATACAGATTTAATGCAGTCCTGAACAAAATACTACTAATATACCTCACAGAACTAGGGAAAACATTCCTAAAATTTATTTGGACCCAGAAGGGACCTCAAGTAGCAAAAGTAATTCTGAGCAACAAGAGAGAGGCAGGATGCATTACAATCCCTGACTTGAAATTATACTACAAAGCTACTGTGATAAAATCATCAAGGTAGCAGCAAAAAAACAGATACGAGGATCAGCAGAACAGATTAGAAGATGGAGATGCAGCTACAAACACACTCAGCCATATTATCTTTGACAAAGGAGCCAAGCATGTTCACTGGAAGAATGATGGCCTCTTTAATAAATGATGCTGGAAAAACTGACTCTGTATGTGTCAAAGACTAAAACTAGACCCTTGTCTATCACCATGCACCAAACTCTAGTCAAAATGGATCAAAGATCTAAATATTAAACCAGAAACATTAAATCTACTGGAAGACAAAGTAGGCAGAAATCTTGAAGATACAGGTATATGCAGAGAATTCATGAACAAAACCCAACCTGCACAGGAAACACTTCAAAGAATCAACAACTGGAACCTCATCTTATTAAAAAGCTTTTGCACATCGAATAAATCACCAAAAATGTGAAAAAACAACCCACAGATTAAGAAAAATGTTTAGTAAATTGTCCCTCAAAGGACTTCTATGTAAAACATATCAAGTACTGAAAAAAGCAAACCCCCAAATTGAAAGACCCAATCCAAAAATAGACATCTGAGATGAATACATGCCTCTCAGATGAAGAAATACAAATGATAAATAAATATATGAAAAAATGTTCAACATCCTTGGTTATTCAAGAATTACAAATTAAAACAACACTGAGACTCCATCTCACTCCAAAAAGAATGGCTATCTTCAAGAAATCAACCAATAGCAAATGCTGGAGGGGCTTAGAGAAAAGGAACTCTTCTCCATTGTTGGTGTTAGTGAAGTACAACCATTGTGGAAATCAGTATGGAGAATCCTCAAAAAGCTGAATCAGAGGTCCCACTCAATCCAGCTATTCCCCTCCTAGGTATCTTCCCAGAAGAATTAAAAACATCATACCACAGTAATATATGTACACCAATGTTTATAGCAGCACAATTTGTAATAGTTAAATCCTGAAAACAACCCAAATGCCTATCAATCAAGGCATAGATTTAAAAAATATGGTATTTGCATACAATGGAGCACTACTCAACCATAAAGTAGGATAATTGAGACTTACAGGTAAGTGGACACAATTTGAGGACATAGGCATTGATGAAATAAATCAGACACACATGTAAAGACATTGTATTGTCTCCCTGGTGTGAGAAACTGAAAGAATAAATAAGGTCTAAAATGTACAATAGATATTGTGAAATAGGAATAAACTGTTAAAAAGGAAAAAGGAACTAGGATAGGGGAAAGGGGAAAGGAAGGAAGAGGAAAGAGAAAAATTTCAAGATAGTTTTACTATTAGTGTCTCTTAGTTCATAGAAAAAGAGTATTTGTGCTAATATACATTGGAGAATTTTTTATGCCCATATCTTGTATTCTGAGTAACTACTTTAAACATAATAATATGCAACGCATTAACTATTATTATTCTCCTATCATCTTGTTATGATACTTTGTTTTACAGTTTTTCCATTAAAAAAATATTAATGCCTGGAGGTGGGTCCAGGCATAGTTTTAAAGCTCAGTTGGTGATCTTAATATCTACCAAGTTTAAAATATTGCCTCGAGCCTCTAGCTCATGATTGTCGCTGCACGTTGGAATCACCTGGAGATCTTTTAAAAATTCTGACTTGTAGAAGACTTAAGGCCAATTAAATCACAGTATCTTGGAGTAGATCAGTTCTCAGTGGTTTTTAATAGCCACCCCCAAATGATTCTAATAAGCAAGCAACTTTGAGAACTACTTGCTAGGCAAACCTTTCCCAGTGCCCTACAAAAACTTAGGGAAGCCTCTAGGAACAAATATAGGGAAGTCCCTTACTCCTTGATAATAGAGAATTGCCTTCATCCCTTGGAATATCTTCCTTACCTATTGACAAATATCCATTCTTCCCATCAAGCCCATTAAACTTAATTTCTCCAGAATAATTCTTACATAAGACTATGCAGCCACTTTTTGCAGGGAGACAGTCCTGATCCCAGGCATCTCTGCTTCTTTCAGTGGCTCTTTTTTTTTTTTTTTTTTTTTTTTTTCAGTGGCTCTTTAATTCCTGAAATCTGATAATGGGTTCTTCGCAAACACATAAAGACACACAGATACACAGTCTAGAGAAAATGTTACATTCTGATGATGACACGATACTTGCCCACACTTGAAAACATGAAATAAATACCTGATATCAATGGAAAGGAAGAACCCATGCCATATTTATCTATAGTGCTGCCTTAGTTCATGAACTTGACTCTTTCCACAATTTTGGTCCCAAATTGAATTGGAAGAGAACCGAATCAAACTTAATAGTTAGATTCAATACTGACTTTATGGGGAAATTTCATTTGATTCTTGTCCAATTCAGTATTTGACCAGAATCATGGAAAGGATTAAATTCATGAACTAAGGCACCACTGTATTGTTAAGCTAGGCCTGGAGCAGGGATTGGAGACTGCAAGAGAGAAAGGGACCTTCACTTAGGTGTTTAATAATTTATTATAAAATGTCTAAAGCAAAGTTTAGCAAAATATTAGCACTTATTAATTCAGAATAGTGGATTCATAGGTGTTTATCATTCTTACAGCTTTTATATGTTTGAAACATTTTTTTAAGAATTGTCATAAAGTTTTTTTAAAAAGTTATTACTATACACACTAGATATTCAGACCAGTATCTAGACTGACAAAGCTAATGTGCCTTTTCAATGATCAAACTCAGATTTGCTTTGGTTTTAGTGGCCAGGATGGTTCTAGATCTTCATCAAAGCAGAAGCCACTGGCCACATGTGGCTATTGAAGTTAAAACTATTTAAATTTAAATTCAGTTCTTCAGATGCAATTGGCATATTTCAGTGCTTATTATCCACAAGTGGCCAATGGCTAGCATATTAACAGAGATTAAGAACATTTCCCTCACTACAAAGATTTCTCTGGACAGCTATGGTCTAAACAATAACAGGTAATTATGCAACAAGATGAAAATGAATTTTCTGAGATTACTCTTCATCCTTCTTCTTTTTATGTTTGCATGAACCAAAGCAATCTGTGATTTGTGAGTTATGAATAATACAAGTAAATAAGTGGTTATTCTATTGTGAACCTTTCTGGAAAACAATTGCTGAAGTCAAAAAGGACTAAATCCATATACAAAGAACTGCACATTTAATATATTCTGTACTCCTTGTATTGTTTTTGTGTTACTTTGTAAATGTATGTTTGTTAATATTTTCATTCTTTTATCTTTAAAATAAATATTTTTATGTATAGTTAGCTATTTCTTGGGTAATGCACAAAAAAATCTGACCAGACAAACAGTAGATGTTTAATATTAATTAATAGGAGGAACCAACTGATGCTCAAAATGTCAGGGAAAATGTCTGTCCAGATGGCCAGGCTGCAGCTCACAATCGTTGCTGCACATTACAATTTCAAGTTTTTCAAATTACAAAGCAAAACAAATCTGTTATGACATATTAAATAGTAGTACAATCTGGAGGAAAACAAAACCCTGATTACCAACTTCTCTCCAGCTGTACATTTGTTTGTTTTTCATTTTTATTTTTTTAGGGTGTTTTTTGTCATTTTGAGACAGGGTCTCATTATGAAGTACAGGCTGGCCTTGAGCTCACCTTGTAACCCAGACTGGCTTTGAACTTGTGACGATCCCCCTGCCTCAGCCTCCCAAGGGCTGGTATTACAGGAGTGACACCACGCCCAGCTCAAGCTGTACATTGGTAACCCATTCCTATAGCCTAGAAATAGTTTTCCACACCTTCCTCTTTGTTCATGCAAACATTATCAAAATGACAGCAGACACAGGGAGAGCATTTTTGTTTGTTTTAATTGAAGAGAATCATGTTACACATTTTGCCATTTACTAGTGAAAATAGTAATACACATCTCCAGATATAATTTTTCCAATTTTTCTGAGTGTACATTAAGGCATACATATAAAATCACATTATGATTATATATATATATACACATAGATATTTTACAAAATGGGCTATAATTTGTGCTGGACAGGGGCAATGGTATTTTCTTTCTTTTTCCTTGTTTCTATGTACTCTGCTCTATCCCCTGAACTTACCCTCCCTGAAACAACCTCAATCCCAGGTAATCCATATTAATAAGTGGTGATCTTCCACATTCCCCACACTCATAAAATCAGACACAGAAATTTTACCCATTCTCTGATTGTGTGTGTGTGTGTGTGATTGTCACTTTGTCTTTGGCATTAGTATAAAGTCAACAAAATAAACATCCTTGTACATTCGTTTTTCCATATTTGCATTTTTATTTCCATAGGGGATGTATGAGGATGGGATCTGCTGCACCAAACACACACGTGTGCGTATGTGATTGCGCGTGTGTGTATGTTGTTAGCGGTCAAATTCAGGACCTCCCACATGCTAGGCAAACATTCTAACACTGAACTACAGTCCTCTTCTTCAACATGTACTTTTGTCTTCAGATGCGATTGGAATCTCAAAAGCAATCTGGAGAAATATATTAAAACTACCTCCTACTTATGCCAGCAATGTGAAAGAGAACTCTCTCCCTCCCTCCCTCCCTCCCTCTCTGTCTCTCTCTCTCTCACACACACACATTCTTAACAAAAGATGTTACTATTCTTTGAATTTTTTCCCTTCTGATATATATAAAGTGATATCTCATTGCCATTGTGTACATTTAGTTATAAGATTTCATACTTTCTCATGTTAGTCACTCAGATACACATTTTCAAATAAATGTATTTGTTTATACATTTTTCCTGCTTCTTGTCTGAGTTTTGTCCTTTTATTATCTCTATAAATATGAATTATTCCATTTACACTAGCTTTTTCATTTTTTACAAATCTATGGTCATTTGATTTGGTTAATATCGTGATTCAAGACTTTAGAAAATAAAATCAGTTCTGTCTTTTCTGCTCTAAGTTTTAAATATTCCATCATGATTAAGGTTTTCTCCACCCTTCATCTACACATACAATTCCCTCCCAGGAGTTTCTTTCTCTTTTTTTTTTTTTTTTTTTTTTTTTTTTTTTTTTTTTTTTTTTTTTTTTTTTTTGTTTAGGTAGGGCCCACTACATAGTTCAGGCTAGCCTTAAACTGGCTTATTTAGCCCAGGCTGGCCTCAAGCTTATAATCCTGCTGCCTCAGCCTACCGGCTGCTAGGATTTCAGGCACGTGCCACCACACCTAGCCTCCCAAGAGTTTCTTTAAATAATATCCTACATGAGCCTAATATCCCTAGTATTTATTTTTAAGCATATGAAAGTGAGAGTCCAACTGTTTTCTTCCACCTGGATAGAAGCACACAGGTTTTGCCAACACCACTTATTGAATAAACTATTCTCTCCCCCATTGAATTGAATTGTTTTCCTTGTACTCATCATATACCCTGAGATCTAATTCTTTGTGGTTCAGTTTTTTCACAGACTGTTTCCATATTACCTTGACTACAATGATTTTTTTAGGTTGTCATGTCTGAAGCAATCTTCATTATTGTTTTTCATAATGTTCTTGCCTATTCTTGGATATTAAGTTTTCTATGTAAACTTGGTGATCATTTATCCTACATGAAGTAAAATAGCTTTAAAATGCTGTAGAAAGTCTAACTGGAAGTTCTTTAAATGTGTATGTTAATTTGGGCAGAAGGCTTCAATGAAAACAAGTAATCCTATTTAAGGCCGTGCTACCTTTCTATTTTAGATCTTGATTTAAACTTTTTCACTTAAGTCTTGTATGTTGTTAAAAATGTCCGTTTTATGGGGCTTTTGGTTATATTCATTCAATAAATGTTTATTTAGCATTTGTGATGTTCCAGGCTTTTTTCAATATGAAGGATACTGACTTAAACAAAACACTATCACTACTCAAAAAGAGTAGTTTACATATTGTTCTAAGTCAATTTTCTGCTGCCATAATAACCACAACCTGAATAAATTGTAAACAACAGCTTATTTGCCTCATAGTCCAGTAGGCTGAAAGTCCAAGATCGTGGTGATGGCATCTGGCAAGAGCCTTCCCATTGCCTTTTAACATGGAGTAACAGCAAGTGACCATGAGCAAAAGGGAGAGAAAAACAGTGGGGGCCAAGCGTGCCCCTTTTGAGAAACACACTCCCACAACAACTCACACACTGCTGTGACAACAGCACTGACCCATTCGCCAGGACACGGTCCTCATAACCGAACCACCGCTTCAAACTCTGCCTCTTACTATCATAACAATTAAATGCTGTATTATCACCCCAGAAGTTTTTTTTCTCTAGTTTTCTTGTAGTTTCCAAATTTTCTAGAACTTACAAAATAATGTTAATACTAATGATAGCGGGCACCATTAACTAGTCCCAATCTTTGTGTTTCACAACTTCTATTTGTAACTGGATTTTAGTACATGTGACTTTTCATATTTAAAGATACTCCTATCTTATTTAGATTTATATTAGCAATGACTTTTCCACATTTATTTCTTATTGGCTTAATAAACAGTTTCAATGTCAAATCACCTTGTATCCTTGGAATATTTACTTAAGGTTTATTACTCTTTTGCTACATGTTTAGATTTATCAATATTTAGAAATTTTCATTTATTTAGTAAATGAGACTGATGTGTTAGTTTTGCATAGTATTTCATACCAGGTTCTAATACTAAATTTACAATGAATTCATAACTGTTGAGTTTCCATTCCCACCTCTGTTTACCATCCTCCCTCATGGTGTAGAATTTTGCTAATTCTAAGCATTGCTCATCATCTAGGATATTGTTAGAAATGCATGATCTCAGGCCCAAAGTAGGCCTCCAGAATGAAAATACATGCTAACAAAAGCTCCAGATGTGTTGTGTGCACAGTAAGACTAGAGAAGCTCTGGCTGGGAATAATTTAAAGTTTAAAGAGCATTGTATTTTTAAAGTCATGAAGAACTCCAGAGACGAAGCCATCCAATTGTGCTAGTCTATGTTAAATGGTATATTCAAAGTTTCTACTACTTGGGTCAATTTGGGCATCTTGTATTTTGCTAAGAAGTCAACTGTAGCCCCTGGTCCTAACAACCTTACCGCTAAAGTTGCACTCTTTTATTACTATCTCTTTAATCTCTTTCATCAACTAGTGATAACTGGCTTTTTCCTCATCTTAAATCTTATCAAATTTATAAGCTTTATTTTCTTGGTTTTTTTCAAAGAACCAGCTTTGGAGTCATGTGAGTTTTTCCAATATAAATGGAAAGGGAGGGAATTTAAATGTGATTACTATGGATGAGTTGTTTTGCTCTCTCTCCATTAACATCAAGACCTAGTACACATGCAAATTTGAACTTTCAGGGACCAAAGCATGAGAATACAGAATTCACACCAATGTTTAATTTATGAATCTGTTTGGGTAGGGACCTACCTCCACCTAAATTGCCTTTCTGCATACCTGATCACATTTTAAATGCTATCTATTGCCCTGGTAGTATAACTCACTAAATCTTCCTTTACAGTTTACATGCTTTTAATATGCACTGTTGCATTTGAGATTCATATCTGAAATGGTCTAACAGGAAATCATCTACTAAGGGGAATGTAGTCCCTAAAATGATTTTCATGTACTGAGATCACAAGGGGCCTTCAGAATGCCATCTGCCCAAATGGCTGAACAGGAGTCTGGGAGCGTCAAGCAGGGAACTAAGAAAGCCCCTCTCTTATGGAGAGGCATGGGTTGCAATTTTAGCCATACGCAGATGTAGAAAATGGCAGATTTCAAAAATTCACCCTAGAAAGGACAATTCTGTTAAATTTGCTTTCTTCTCACTTCAATTAAGGAACCAAGGTTTTGTTTACCCTCTTAAAAATGTATGAAAAATCTATTACTTACACACTTTCAATTTTTACCCTTTGCAAATATCCAAAGATTTCAAAGGCCAATGACTGTATGCTTTTGCACACAAAATGACCCAAGATTGGCATAATAGCTGTAAAAATATGTATTTATTGAATTTGGGATTTTAAGTTCACTGATACACCAGTCTTATGTTGATCATTATGAAGAAGTCATTACTAAGATGCTGCTGAAGCCCTTCACAAAATTTTAATCTTGTGCTGCAGACCAGAAAATTCGTAACTACAATAATCTATTGTATAATACACAATCACAGAAAGGGTATTCAAATACCCTGTTGTGGTATATGTAGTTCTGCTTTAAGTATCTGGACTAGAAACTATCTTAACCTCATACTCTTGGCAGTATTGTGTTAAAATCATCTTTATCCTCTAATAAATAGTGCTGAGTATTCAAAGAGAACATAATCCTCAATCCTTCCTACCTCAGAAAACTGATCAATTCACCTGTTCGATATTTTCTCTTTAGTCAAAACATTTCTCTCCTAAGCCCCAAGAAAAAAAATAAAGACAGAATGATAGAAGTAATGACGTCCACTGCACTTAAATTTTAGAAATGAAACACTAAAGGATGAACATTTTGACAATGACATTTTACATAGGCATAAGAATGTTAATTATGAAGCAAACAAAAATAACTAAAGTAAAATAGTCTGGTTTTTAAAGATTTATGAATTTGTTACTATGTTTTTCTTTGGGGAAGATGCTCTAAATTTAGATCCTTAACAGTGCTCCTCTCATCCAAACTCCTAGAAAGAGAAGATACATATACACTATTGGACTATTCCAGTTTTTGAGAAGTTAGACCTGGTATATACAAAATATTCCCTAGAAAATATCCTTCAACTAATGCCACTCAGAAATTCACCTTTTTTCTCTCTGTTCAGCACTGAGTGGTTGAGTATCTGCCATAGTATAGTCCCTCAGTCGGTATGGGGAGACAAACCAGGTAAGAGGGCACTATGGTACAAATAGCCAAACGAATGCATTATGGCTATTTGGGGAAAACTTGCTGGAACAGTGAAAGTAACTTATGCGGGTGTCCTGTCGGTGGAGAACAATTTAGCTAAGGGAAAGGAAAGGTAACGAGGCAGAAGGGGCAAGAACATAGATAACAAGTTGTTACTGAAGCAAAAGATTTACTGACAGAACACAGGTAAGGAGGCCCTTGTTGAGTTCCCATGTTAAAGTTTTAATGCCATCCTTTGACACATTTAGTGCATTAATTCCTAATATAACTTTGAAAGATTATTTTTCAGATGTGGGGAGACAGAGATTAAGTAATTTATATATGGTCACACATCTAGGAAATGGCAGAGGACTAGAACCCAGAACCAATCCTTTATTCCTAACCTACTTGGTAGCTATATGGGAGGATGAATTTTAAAAAGGAAGGATTAAAAGAAATGTTTGGAATCTTACTGCAGTAGTCCAGGCAAAAACTGACATGACCTCAATATTAAATGTTGCTAGTAAGGCACAGCAAACAGGCCTAGGCGCTGGACTCCCAAAATACAAGTTTTGGCTCTACCAACATACAACTGATTGTAGACAAGACACTTCTGTGCTTCCGTTTCTCTATCTATAAACTAGTAATAGCAATTACTACATCATAGGGTTTCCCGAGAATTAAATGAGGTATATGTAACTCTGACTAGGTTTCACTATGCAAAGCTAGGCTTTATTAATGGAACAGATGACAGAGACAGTAAAAAGACCTGTTACACTGAGGTGACTAAAATTAGCAGGATTTAGGGAATGGTTTGGGCCCAGGGAGTGGAGCTAAAGGAAAAAGAGGCCACTACTGGTGATGAAGCAACTGGTCTATGGCAGATTTTCTTTTCCTTAAAGTATTAATAGGACATCTACAAATAGACATCTATAGTATGCAGATGGATATAAATATGAACCTCCAGGAAATGGTCTAGGGGAGTCACTATCAAATAAGTAATAGTAAAATGTGAATGTAAAGCAATGGCCAAGGTATTTTTCATTCTAAAAAATATGGACTTTTATTTGGGGCTAACGCATAAAATGCAACAAAATTCAAATACAAGAAAATACAGAAAATGAGATTTAGTACTAGGAAAATGGAGAATGATTTCTAACTATCAGCTGTATACTGTTTAGAAAACTGAGTGTGCTTGCTAAAAGCATTTTGATCCTGAGTCATGAACACCAAACAAGTTCCCTTTATACTTTCAGACTGTTAGAACATAGTTTTTAGAAACGTAATAAATAGGGCCACTACTCAATTGGCCCAAGAATGATTCCCAGCAAACAGCTGTACCTCTTAATGGTCAGGACGCCAACTGGTCAGATTTCATCTATTTCAAGTCATTTGTCCCTAATATTGGGGGGTTTGTTTCTATAAGCAAAAAAGCTAACACAGGTCTGCTTTATCCACTTACCAAAATATCAAGTGATGTGAATTGTCTTGCCATTTGTAGAAGAAAGCCTTCATTTAAACCTAAGTATTACTAGGATTTAACTGTATGCTATCATAAATCTCAAAACATCATTAGACCTAAGTAGCCTGCAAGGACGTAGCAATTTCAGCTCAAAGTATCTGCTATGCAACATTCAAGAGACCTGGGAACTTTCCACTTTTATCTTCCATCACCATGTAGATTCTAATGCAGTAATGTTTGGCACTTCAAAATGAAAATACTGAGATTATTTCAAGGTATCACACGAAGATTGGAAGCAGTAGTCTGGGATGGGTATCAGTATTACTTTGTAAGGAATGAGTGCTGTTTACATTTTTGGCAACTCAATTTCTTAGTATATGGCTGTCTTCCTCACAACTAAACATTTTGTATCCCTGCTCTGCCACCACCCAATACCAGAACAAAACCTTTCATGTCCCATCAATTCTAGAATGGTTAACAGCAACTTTAGTACTTTTTTTTGATACAAGCACCTAGCTGCTAATATTAAATAATGGAATCCTTGACAGTAAGTTCCCTTTAGACAGCCCTAACACCTAATCTCATTTGCTATTTTACAAGTGTTCATATGATCACAAGGTAGATTCTGTAAAATGCATACAGTATTGACCAAGCTCCCAACAGCCCAAGCCAGGCACACCTATCAAACTGAGGCTATGATGTTCAACAAAAGGCAAAGCCCACTCTCTGTTCCAGAGGGAAGATCACACCTCAGTCCTCGCTCACCTGTGTTAACTGTTTGAGGCCCGATCTAGAAAGGAGGCAGAAGGAGTAAGTGGTACTGCTGATACGCTCTCCTTGGGTCCAACCCTGGCTACTCACAGTGAAGGACCGAGTGCTACAAACCTCACTGGAAGAAACACCTCAAAATGTAATCACTGGAGACAAAACCAGTGGGGTTGTTTGTCACAAGAAGATATTAACTCTGAGGCTCCTTTCCGCCTCTTCATATGGTAGACGTAGGAGTACTAGGGACATGAATACCCTCCAAGCCAAATGAAGGAAATAATAGAGAAGCAGTCTCATTTTAGAAAGCTTCTGTCAAATATTACTCCACCACTGCCTCTTGAAATTAAAGAAATCTAAGTAATGTACTAACGAACTCTCATAAGGGACAAAAACTTCAAGGCCTTTCACACAGGCAAAAAAGAAAAAAGCTAACCACACCTGGAGGAAACCCTCAGAGGTGCCAACAACTCTTTCCCATAAAGTTCATTCATTATCACACAGTAAACAGTTCAGGAGAACATAAGACTCCTGAGGAAAAAAAGGAGAAGCACACACTGGAGATGAACAGCTAATTTTGCCTATCCTAACAAGAACCTTTGTGGAATCTGTGCCGTGACATAGAGCAGGAAACAATATTTGGACAAAAAAGTAAATGAGAAAGTCAATTATAGATTTCACAAATATCTTTCACACCAGTCTGTAATTTTTAATTAGTATTAAGTTATCAAAGACATTGTACCTTTCAAGTCTACAACTGAGTTTAACAATGTTTAGCAATGGCTTTAACTGATTGCTTGAAAGTGGTCAACATTAAATTCAATTCACTTCACATTAATGTTTCCAAATACATTATTAACAATTTTTAAATATTTCAAATTAACCAAATTGAGGTACAGACAGCTTGCTCTTAACTCTTCTGAGGAGACAGGAAGACTAAAAGAAGCCTAGGACTTGAGTCCAAGTCTCTAACCAACGATCACTAAATCATCACTGGTGAACTCATACGTGGGAACTTCAAGGTTGAGAGGCGCAGGCCCCTTCCTGATCCTGCCAGAGGCATCATAGTGTGACCCATGGCAAGGGCAGTAATAACCACCAAAATCTCCTGCATTTGCAATGGGTACACACCCAAGGTGAGTACAAACACCTATCAGGATAACCCACTCAGGTTTCTTTACTCGTTCTAAATCATGCTGTGGGTCCCTCAACTGGGACAATTGAACTGCAGCTTCTTGCTCAATTTCCTTCTGGGTTCTATGACGTACAAACAGGGGTTTGCCTCTCCACTTGAAAGCCATGTTCTTGCCTTCTGGAATATCAGACAACTTGATTTCAATTTTCGACATGGCCAATACATCAGCAGAAGCACTCATGCTGGAAACAAACTGGGTGACAACATTCTTGGCAGCATACGCGACGCCCACAGTAGTTGCCGCAGTTACTAAATATGAGAAGCTTTTTCTAGCCTCACTGCTCTCTTTTGAAGACTTTGTGCTATCTAAAACTTCAGTGCGACGATAGTCGGAGAAGTCGGGCACTCTGACATCTGTATGGGAGTAACGAACAGATGCAGGGACTGCAAGACAAATAGAAAGTTAGAAAACAATTAGATGAACACTCTGACTTGGGCATATATCAGGAAACAGACTTAACAGATTCACAAGCAAAAAATTCTAAAAATGCAAAACATACTAGTCTCAGAAATATTGAAACTGGCAGTGCTAGCATATAAGATACTAAAAATGAAGTTAACTACTACTTCTCACATTGATATGAAATTACAAGGTAATATTTACGATTTGAATTTCTTCTGGTCGCACACTGCTAATTCAGAACTCTTAACATCTCAGTGCACCGAATTAAAAGTTAAATAGCACAGTAAATAGCAGTATTTCAGTTTCAACAACTGCTAAAGCCTACTACACAAAGCACTTCTAATATTCTCTAAGAAGAGACTCCCAAATCTTATCTATTCTACCTGGCAAGCTGTGTGATCATCTTAAGGCAAATGTCTAGTCTCATAGTCCTAACTATGTAATCTCTGAAAGAACTGCAAAAAATAAATTCTGTATCATTTTTATTTCCTCTCTTTGCAATAAAGAAAAAATTCACAAAATATTAATGAAAATAATATTCTGTGGTCTTTTAATGTATGTTTAGTAGCCTAACATTTAAGGATTTCTATTTTAGACTTTAGGGTTATCAATTAATACTACTTTATCTTCAAGTAAAATCACTCATGGGCAGAAAAGGACATCCATAATAGAATAGAGTAGCTCTCAACATAAAATCTAAAAAGAACAATTACTTCAACTTAGCGGGGGAGGGGAAAAAAGTTCATATATTGCCCTCTTCAGTGATGGGCAGTAGCTTCTATCAGAGTAAAGTCATCTTTCATTTCACTCTTTTTGTGAGTCCCTCAAGTACGACACTTGCACCGTAGTCTATAAAATGGGCCAAATGTTGGGGTCAAATGAGGGTTAACTGAAGTAGCTACTGTCTATACAGTACTTGTGGAGCAAGCAGTTTGTTTAAAAACAAACAAGTTATATCCTCTTATACCATTTATAAATGTCTGACCAAAAGAGCCTAAATTTATTATCACTTTTGAGTATGTTTCATGCAAATCTCTTTGCAAATGATTTATCTGTTTTAGAAAATAGGCTGTAGTTTCCTTTTTAGAAAAGAGGACATTGTAAGTTGTTTACTTTTGGAATATTAACAGTGGATAAGAACACAAAATAGAATGAATGTCACTCTCACTCAGACCTTTGGTGTCTACTCCTCTCACAGGTAACACACATTTTATTGGGTCATATCATCAAGAACACTTTAGGACAGCAATGGCGCACCTTTTAGGGCTTTCAATAATACAAACACCCCACTGTGGTGCATGTGCCACAGGTTCATACCACTGCTTTAGGATATTAAATTGCCATGTTGCAAAAACCATTAAGTAATTTACATAAGCTGAGATAAGATACATAAAGTCTTACATTTAGAAGCAGAGATGCTAGATTAGTTCTAACCTAAAGCAAGATCATGTACTTCAGATAAAACCTAGAACCTAGAAAGAGACAATCTGAATCATTTTAAACATTTTTGAAAGGTTGTAAGCTAAACTCTGATATGCCTTGAAAATCTGCATGAAATGCTACCTTAATGCAAACTTCCTCCCCAACTCAAAGATCTTCTGTTCCAAACTTTCCCATCCTGTCATGAACTATACCATCAGAACAGAGATTTTAAGTT
Organism: Dinomys branickii; assembly: GCA_004027595.1. Taxonomy (NCBI): domain Eukaryota; kingdom Metazoa; phylum Chordata; class Mammalia; order Rodentia; family Dinomyidae; genus Dinomys; species Dinomys branickii. The sequence continues at coordinate 10,134 of PVLD010011939.1, read as the reverse complement.
GAAGCTAAAGACATGATTCAGATTTTTGTCCTTTTTTGATTGTTGTTGTTTGACATCTGCCTGATTGTAGAAAAAGTCTCTATAAGGTAGGTAGTTTTTTTTTTTTTTGCAAGAAATCCTTTAGTCATGCGATAAATTCTACAGATGCTTTTTACCTTTGCTAAAATTTCTTTTTTCTCTCTCCAGGTCCCAGAACAGGCTTGGGATGGAGTAAGTACTCCAAAACCCACTCATGCGCCTCAACATCCATTCACAAATATTTTGGACCAACTATAAAATCTGTGGTGGTGGGACATAGTAAAATGAAGGACATACTTCCATGCCCTTAAGCCCAAGGTCACAGGATAACCCAATAAACACAATACAAAGTGGAAAATGTTCCATGCTATAAAGACATAAAAGAATGAACAGATATAAAACTTTATTGACCTGACCCTAAATTGAGACTGAAAGGATGTTAAGAAAACTAAGTGAGAGGATCTTTTAAAGTGCAGACAAGCTGGGCCCGGTGACAAAAGCCTGTTGTCTCAGCTGCCCAGGAGGCTGAAGTCGGAAAATCACTTGAGTTCAAGACTAGCCTTGGAAACATAGTGAGACCTCATCTCAGAAAAAAAAGAAGAAAAAAAAGTGCAGAGTAAAAAGTTGTCCAAAGGGGCCAACTTGAGTACTGTATACAGAAGGGTCATAAATTCAAATGTCAATGGAGCCAAGCAGGTAATACAAAATAACAAGTAACTTGATGAGTGCTGTATCTGTGTGTAACCCAAACAATTATGGAAGCAACCAATACACAGCACACTGCAGACTCCACGCATGAGTAAACTAGAGCCCAGTGCTGCGACACTGCATTATTCCATGAGACGCCGTAAGTTTCCCCAGTTTTTTCGTGTCATTTCACACTCTCCAATTCAGAAAATAAAATGAGAAATGACGCACAGCACAGAAGATAAGCTTAGATTTTTGAGAGAGGATATGACACAAATGCCTGGGAAGAGCTCACAACGCACACGTTGAGTCTTGTCCTGCCCATCCACACCACGTCTCCTTGTGCAGGTCAGTATTTTCTCTTGTAGTCTGTTTCTCAACAACCTCTGCCTCCTCTGGGGAATTACACTATGTTGTAAAAGGCCTTTGATCAAGTGCCTGAAAACACTGCTGACCCCCTGTACAACTCAGGCGACCTTAAGTTGTGTGTTACTGGTTTGGGGAATTGGGTGCATCGATGAAAGGGAACGACTAAAGAAACCGGCAGTGTGGAAGTGGGTAATGTTCCAAATCCTAGCAACAGCTTATACTTTTTGAGCATTTATTATAAAACTTTTTCGTGGGAGCCTCATGACAACCCTATGAAATTCGCAGAAGCAGAAATCTATTTCTCAGATGAGGAAAAACGTTTACAAACTTGCCCAAGGTCAAACTACCTGTGAGCAACAGTACCTGTCAGACTCTGCTGTGAGGAGTCAGACACCTAAATCTTGAACGTTATGCACGACGAGATACATTTTGGCCTGCAAGTGGGAGCCCAGACTGGCGCCAACGCAGAGAATTCTTAACAGGCCAGGACGCCGGTACGGCAGCGTCACTCTAGAGCGCCCCGCTCAACGCGTCCCCAGCCCGGGAGGCAGAGGCCCGCGGAGGTGAAGCGCTGCTCAAGGTCGCCCGATCCAGAAACTGATCCTCCCAAACAGGGCCACTCTCCTCAGCTGCTCCCCGGGTCCAGGCCGGAGGGAGCGAGAAAAGGGAGTCCCCTCTCCCCGGCTCACCATTGAGGCTCACGGAGGCGACCAGAGGCCGTCCCACGGCCTGGCCACTCAGTGACTCCCGGCACAGGAAAGGTCGCTTCACGTCCAGCACCAGCGGTTCCGGGGTGGCGGGCACCGAGGCCTGCACCAGGGGCCGCAGCGCGCCCACCACCCCGCGGGACGTGGCCGAGAGGACGGGCGCGAAGGGGCCAGAGCGGGCGGCAACCGACAACATGGCGACAACTGCTCCAACCGCTGAGCCGGTTACAGGGATGACCTTCCGCTCGCGTCGCAGACTCGAGGAGGCGCAGGACTCGTGACGTCAGCGCGCCGGCCTCTGCGGAGCCCCGAGGGGCGGAACGAACCCAGAAAGGCGTGCGTATGGAGCGGGACCTATGGAGAGGCGGGAGAAGGGGCGGGGCTTGGCTCTTGAGAGCTCTGTCCCGGATTCCTGCAGCTCTGGGACTGTCTTGAGTTGGTGCAAAGGAAGGGGGAAATGGAGACCCCCGAGAAACATGCTGTGGGCTGAGTCTGCGATTTTTTAAGCCAAAACCTTCACCTAGGGTGACCTAGAAATAATGAAAAATTTAATAGGTTAAGTGGGGGAAATTCTTCCTTACGTACAGATGACCCAGAATATAGTAACCTCTATGTGGTGATTCTTTGCCATTGGATAACAACAAATGGTCATGGATCTACATGTAAAGCTTAATAATGATAATAATTTAAGTTTGTTAAGCGTCTACTATGTCTTGGATTTTGTGTTTTCCTGTATTCTTTGGCTTATAATTAAAGCCCCTATGAAGAAACAGCAATTAATACCAACATTTTACCACTGAACAAACAGTCTCTGTAGACTTCCTTTGCCCTAGCCAGACTGCTTTTGACAGGGTTTCCCAAGGTGACACGTTAGGGGGTGCAGGAAGAGATCACTTCCTGTCACATGATGAGGAAGTTATTCCCTTTTTATTTTCGGTCTTTGTGATGACACCAATATGAAAGATTGACTTTGGTGCTAATATAATTTCAATTCATCTCCACACTGACTCGTCTCTCCCTTGAATTCGCCTTGAATTCAGAATAAACCTTGAATTCTAAGTTTTCAGCAGAAAACTGAATCCAGAGAAAATTTAGTAATATTGTTTCTTTGATGCTATTTACTTTTTACCCATGGTGGCTATATTCTCGTGAGATAGCCTATATTCTCGTGAGATAAAATTTATTTTTTTCATTCTTTTAGGTAAAAAGAAAAAGGTGTTATGACTATTAAGGAAATACAAATATAAGCACTACACCAATTTGACAGAATTGTGCTATGAATGCAGGCCACTGAAGTCTCAACAGGACTCCGTTGTGCATACACTCTGACTTAGGCAGGTTACCTGACCTCTCTGTGCCTCAGTTTCCTCACGCATAAAGTGGAGGCAGTATTGTGGGTACCTGTCTTGCAAAGTCACTGAAAGGAGTAAATGTGCTGAAATAAGCAAAGCACCTACAAGAAGGCAGCAAGCAAGCATTTGCTGGCCTTGCTTTTATCTGAAAGAAGCCTATATCTGGAGCAACACCTCATTCCTCTGATCCCTGCTGACTCACTGCTGTTCCTCTCTAGGTTCACAACACACAGACCACTTTCTTCTTGACTCTCCCAAGGCCAGGGCTTGGCCATCCTTGTAGCTTCCGAGATTGTGTTGTACTCTAAGACTGTGAACTACTTCCTCAAAAGTCACCCCAACTGTATTAGTTACACAGCTAGCACAGAGCGTGCCCCCCGCCCCACAACAACTGAAGGGTAAAACAGAGACTTCCACAACTCCACAAGCCATGTACAGTTTGAGTGGTTTATGTGAAATTACTCGATTCCTAACAGGCCTTAGAGGGTAATAAGAGTAAATGAAGGTCCTCTCAGCCTTCCAATAGGTCAAGCAGAACAGAAACTGTTATCTCCAGGCTCTCTGGATTCAATCCTAGCTCTATTACTAGCTAGGTGCTAGCGCAGATTATATAAACTTTGTGTGTGCTTCAGACTGCAAAATAATAGTATCTACTCTCCAAGAGTTATTATAAAAATTAAACAGCTCAATAAATGTCAAATGCATAGAACTCTGTCTGACAGAAGTGGGTGCTATGTAAATATCCATCATCATCATAATAATAGCTACATTTTCTAGATGAGTAAACTAAGATTTAAAGAAGACAAATGACCTACCCGAAGAAATATCACTGACGAGTCAAATAACCTGTTTGTTCTGTGATCTAGTCCAGTATTGCAGCAGGAAAAAGGGTAACTCTGTGGTTGAATATCTCTGGGTTGGTGGAAGGAAGGAGTGTCAGGGATATTGGGGCTTGGACCTATGGAAGCTGATCTTACTTCTACTTGGTAGTTGTTGGCTTTTTTTTTTTTTAACAGAAAAGACTACAATATTACCTTTTGTGCTTAAGCTTTCCTTAAACACTGCATCTTGAAGGTTCTGGTTGCAAACAACATGGCTGATGTACCAGCTATACCCCTCCTCACCAGCTGTGGGACTTAGGACAATACTGAGCATCAGATGTCCCATCTGTAAAACAGGGGAAAAACAAGATTGCTATGCAGATTAAATTAAATATTGCATATGAAATACATAGTACAGTGTTTGGTATACAGCAAGAGCTTAATAAATGTTTGCTGTTATTTTTGTGAAATGAAGAAAAAAATAGCAACAGACCTGGCAAAATAAATAATTGATAAGCTTCTTAGTCACCAATAAATCTGAAAAGCAATGCATGTGGATGGATGACTACAATGAGAGGCACAACATAAAACTTTGCTTTTACCAGCCCTTTGTTTCAATCAGATATCAGGGTTCATAGATTGGATACCCATCCTCACCCGTCAGTCCCACTAGAGACCTAGTGAACATACACGGAGCCATAAACCTTAGAATTCTCTGCTAATGTTTGCAGATTGTGGGTCATCCCCATAGACACTGACATATAAACTAATACCTGCCACCACCCTGTCCCCAGATGCCCATGTCCTAATCTCTGGAACCTGAGAATGTTACATGTTCCCTTACATGGCAAAGAGACCTGTGGATGTGATTCAAGATCTTGAGATAAGAAGGTTATCCAGAGCTGTCCAGGTGGCCCAGTGTAATCACAGCGTTCTTATTAGAGAGAAGATGGGGTGAAGGAGGCCTGGAATTGATAAGTTCAGGAGGTTGGTAGAAGCTAGGAAACGCAAGGAAACATCCTTTTCTAGAATCTCCAAAAGAAATGCAGCCCCAAAGACCAATTTTAGACTTCTGACTCCCAGAATCATAAAATAATAAGTTATGTTGGTTTAAGCCACTAACTTTGTTATAGTGTAATAGTAAATTACACACACACACACACACACACACACACACACACACACACACACACGTTTGTCTTTTCTTCAAAAACAGTTAGGCCTGTGTTCAGCACTGTTAGCCAGAGCAGGCACATGCTTGTTGATTTGGGCCCTCTCTCACTGTGTCCACTTCATCGGTTTCATTACCTGCTTATCCACTGAGGCCCCTGACTAGGGCACTCAGGTTTCCAGAATATTATGATAAAGCTTGATTGCTAAAAGTAGTAGAATTCTAACCAGCAGTGGCATCTTCTAGTTCCAAGAGTGAGTGTTGTATTCTGGGATGCTTCCTATTCCCTACCATTTTGATGTGTCCATCTGAGAAACAGGTTATGCAGGGGGTGGAGTGGAGAAATGGATTGTCCTCTTATTTATGATGTAGCAATTATGCCTATGATCCTGGATGTGTGATCCACCACAGGGAATGTACTTCCCCTGCCACACATTCAGCTCACCTTGTGTTTATGCAGAAGGGCAGCCTCCACGCTGCAGAAGGGGCCCCATGCCTGTGCTTGTTTCCACACCATTACCTAGGGAAATTCCTGGCTTCCCATCTCCAATTCCAGCCGTTGTGACAGTTTCAGGCTCTCCCATCAGCAGACGTCCCTCGCTTGAGCAGTGAGACATGAAGACTGGCAGTCACTTGAGAACTGCACAGACTGTTCCCAATTTAAGCCATTTAAAATGCATTCATGTTCCATAAAACTTGTTTCCGGAATTCTGTGCCCCTACCTCTTTGAAAGAGGGCAACCCTAGGGAGGAGAACAAATTAGCCAGAGAGGAGAAGTTCAGACATGCTAATATTTTAATCACTCCTTTCTTTAACACATTAATCACATTCATTAAGTATGATTAATTTGCAGGCTTTGTTGAGAATCATATCAGTGTCCTTATCACCCATACATCCATCTCTTGCTGAGCCGGTAGCAGCAGTGGCACCAAAAATCTCCACTTTTTTACACCTGGACTGTATTATGTGCCCCCTGAAAAATTTGTTGAGGTAATTGAACCTATTTATATAAAACATTTGCTAAGAGCCAGGGCTTCTGAGTCAAGGTACCTCTGTTTGATCCAAACTCCTACTCTTGCTGCCTGACTTGTTTGGGGGAAGTTACTAAAGCCCTCTGGGCCTTAGTTGCCTCATTTGAGAATTCATTCATTCATTCAAAAGACACTTGTTCAATGATTACTATATTACTAATGGTATATATCTATTGTTGAAATTACAGCAGACAAATATGTTTGGTCTTGAGGAACTTGTATTCTAGGGGGTAAAAGAGACAATAAATAAATAAAATAGGCAAGATAGTGATACAATCTATGATGAAAGGAAAACAAGATGGCATAAAGACAGTCCTGGCCTGGTGATAGAGGGTATTCCTACTCAAAGGAAGCTCAGAGATCAGCAGTTCAACCATATTCCCATGTTACAGTGAAAAACTTTATACCTCAGAAGTATGCTTTGTGGGTCCATTCATTACATGAGTGTTGAGCATCTACTAAATACCAGGTCCTGGCTAGAGGCAGGGCAGCCAGGTACTCCTCTCAAAGCTTGTGTTTGCTCTCTGCCCTGATCTTTGACATTCTTTCTGTGGGTATGAGAGTCAGGGAAGCAGGGAAGGTGCTGTCCCACTGCCATGTGCTTGCCTCCAGCTCCATGATGACTCTGAAGATGCAGAACAGAAAGTGAGCCCCCATGTTGCTGTGTGGAAGCCTTTGGAATGTGATCCACTCTATACTCCAGGAAGCCATCATTTCTGTGTCATGGTGGGGTTTTCTTGCCACCCAGTGCCCTGCCCCCACAGAGTGGGCATCCCCTGAGAGAGATGGGTCTAAGACAAGATGTTCTGATGGAGAATTAGACATCTTCAGTAGGGAAGAGGGTATTGGAGCCAGGGGTAAGTTGAAGAAGTATGCCTCTGGTAAACCTTAGATGACTTGTAGAAGACAAAGAATGTGTCCCTGTACTAGTGATGCAATCTATAGAGAAAAGGAAACAAGACAGAGTGAGAGAGTTCTGGGCTGGTGGTAGAGGGTCTTACTGCTCAAAGGGAACTTGAAGATCATCAGTTCAACCGTATCGTCATTTTACAGGTGAAAAAGAGAGATAATGACTTCCCAATCCTCCTCTCCACCAGCCAAGTGCATTTCATATACCTACTCATCTTAGACTCAGTGAAGACTATTAAAAGCTTTTCTTATCAGTCAAGTGAAGCTTAGAGTCAGAGACTGATGCCTGGATCTAACCTTTGCAGAGAGTAACTCAGCAGACTGCCTATTCTCCATGGCAAGAAGCAGGTTCCTGAGTCTAGGATAGACTCAGATATTCTTAGTGTTTTAGTCTATTTGTATTACTGAAACAAAGTACTGGAGACTGGATGCTTTATAAAATAAAAAGTGTCATTTAGCTTACATTTTTCTGGAGATTGAAAGTCTAATCTTGGGCAGCCTCATCTTGTAAGGGCCTCTTGCCATATCATGGCAGGTGACATCACATGGAGGGAACGTATGAGAATAGAGGCCAGTGACAAGTGTAGAAGAGGCATTCAGGGAGATGCTGGCCTTTATCATAACTCACTGTCATGGGTACTAATCTAATTCTAAGAGAAGTCACCATGACAAAAAAATATTATTCTTTCTTAAAAATTTAATCACATCCCTTAAAGGACTCACCCCAACAGTACTGTTACATTAGGGGATTAGGCCTTCACATGGATTGTGGTGGAAAAAAACACACTCAAACCACAACTCCTAGGGCCCATGGATGTGAGGGACAGAAGCAGGAAGGAGGCCCAGGCCTATCCACCACATAAACAGCATCTGCACACACAATTACAGGTCATAATTTCTCTCACAATCATGCCTAGAAAACATTAAGAAAAGTTAAATTAAAACACCAGTTGTCCAGCATTGCTGCTGGAAAAACAAATTCATAGGCTAAATGACAAACTTCACTTATACTTATTTCCAAATTGATGGACATGGGAAAGTAGATTGTGACATGCATTGTATTTGATTTGTATTTCAAGGTAATAATGAAGGCAGTACTCATTTATTCATCCGAAGGTCCTTTCATCCCTGAATCTTCAGAGCACTTTTCTAAGCATACTAGGAACAAATTAAATTGGAAAACCTCCATGAAGAAAAGTAAAGTTAAAACATAATTTTCAGTAACCACTTGAGTTCATCTATTCACTTGCTCCCTAAGTACACGTGCTTATTTGTCTCACAATTTTCTTTCACAAAAGATGGAACTTTGTGTAGCAGGGAAAGCCACACAACAGCCAGGCCCCCAAGATCTTATGGCAAGCCCGCGTTGAATTATTAAACCTGCCTCCTGAAGGGAAGTGATGGCAAGTAAGCCAGATATCCTACAACGAGATATGCTGATTAATAAATTATTCCATTACTAGGTATGGTCAGTATACCTGCAATCAATACAATTGCCTAAAAGCTTTGAATTAGAAATTGTGCAATAAAATATAACTGAAAGGTATTAGGAATTGGTAGATTTAATTACAGGGAATGATTAATTGATCATTCAGAGAATATTGATCTACAACTTATTTAATTCGTTGCAATTAAATTTGTCAAAGTTGAGTCTGAATAACTGATGATTTGCCCAATAAATGCTAGAACTGGAAGGGATGAGGCTGATGGAATATCCAAGTCTAGAACTATGAAACTGGTGGTTCTGCACACAATCCCTAATTGCACCCCAGAGCCCTTGAGACTCACCGAGTGCACCCTCCAGCCTCCTCCTTAATAATCTCTTCACTTAAGTACAGTGCTAGCTCCATGTCCCTCAGGAAACCTGATGAACTCAGGCAGACCTGGGAAAGTGTCCAAATACTTGCCTTTTATTGTCTTTTTGTTCAACTTTCATATATACAAAAGGAAGTTATAAGAACGCATATATCATGATAAGGAAGAGAGAATGAGAATTTGGCCCATCTCTGACAATGCTCAGTGTGTTCTGATTAGTATTTTCCTACCACTATTATTATCACCAGCCTCCCCTTTCTGAGTGCTTGTAGGATGTAGGGTTGATGTCCTTATTTACATTTCAGTATCCTGTCCTACATTCTCCTCTGCATCATCTCTCTCTCCATTAGAGCAACTCCCCAGGAAGAGTATAGGGTCTTTCAAACTTTTATTTCCCCCACAGAAGTATTGTTCTGTCAACAGTTGTATCAGAAGGACTGAATTTTTTCTACTATGATGACATTTTATGCACAGAGATGGAGCCCAGGAAATTTATGCTGCTTGAAGGAAAGTTTACAAATACTTATGCAGCCTCTGGGGTTCCAGAGACAAAGTAGTGTCACCAGTGAGACCTCTGATTACCCTCAGAATCTGATGGCAGGGTCTGTGGGGAGCAGCCCCAAGGTGCCCTGGGGTGAGATGTGACAAGGAGAAAGAAAATGCAAAACCACATGGGACCACGAGGGGAGAAAGCAGGCATGGGGACCTGTCACTGATCCAGGTGGAATAATCATCCCTGACACCTAAGCATGGGGCAGATATACCAGTGGAGGAAGACATTTGTTCCTCTAGTAGCTCCTACAAGAAATTTTTCTCTGGCTTGACCTAGAAAAGGTAGGAATTCTTGGTAGATCCCTTAGGGAACCAGTTATGAATATCTGAAGGTTCCAGAAGTCAAATCTTATCTACTCTCTCAGCTTAGACCTTAATGGGATTAGAGAGCCCAGATTCCCTTTTCCTGCAGCTGTGTCTCATTCATGAGGCCAAATATCCAGACACCAACTTCTTCCCAGCTTTTCTGTAGAATGACAACCGAGATCTAGGAGAACATGATGGGACTTGTGGATGACACAAGAATGAAGAGGCAACAGCACCCCTGGTCCTTAGTCAAGATAGACAGAGCCTGGAGACAACAGATGTGTCCCTAGATCCCTGCCCCCTGCAGAGTAAGAGCTACTGTCTTACTGAGCTAGGAGCCCTGCCCCAAAACCCTTGTGTCTTCAATGGATGGGGCTCTACAATTTGCGCTCATAG